>ML384447.1:96214-180702 GCA_005239525.1 Nicotiana knightiana | reverse complement strand
TTTACCTCTGAGTTTTGCATATAGAATGCTTTAGATTACTCGTACCTTTTCGTAATAGACACGGTGTCATATTAAATGTGTGCCTTTTTGTAGTAGGAATAATTTATGAAAGAGGGCCCTTTATGATTGACATGAAGAAGACGTCTCAACTTCATGATAATGCAATAGAGTGATAGGAATTTTACACATGTTTAAGAATTTTTCCAAGGAAAGTTTTTTGTTTGAACTTCCACGACATTTTACATGTGTTTAATTATCGTCTAAAACTCAAGTTTCAACTATTTTTGTTTAACATATTTGATATATCCTTGTATTTCGTAACTGTTTTTCATAGGTAACAGTTTTTCAATATTAATACAAGGGAACAACTGTTTTTCAGTAGTAAAAGTTTTTATAAAGATTGGGGTTTTTACCCGCAACTGTTTTCATTGGAAATAGTTCTTTAATAAGTATGAGGGAAATGTTTTCTTATTCGTAACTATTTTTATTTGATAATAATTTTCTGAACAAATACAAGGATTTAGATCTTTCATCCATAACTGTTTTATTTGATAACAATTTTTTGAATGAGTACATTGATAATGATATTTTACCCCTAACTGTTTTTGTTACAACTTTGAATAAGTATAAAGATGTACATTTCTTTCTCGTGACTAATATTTTGCCTTTCAACCTGAANTGATAGTCTTCTTTGCTTCGTCTTAGCCTTCCATACTGTATAGTCCCCCAAGTGTTTGAGCTTTGAAGAATGAAATCTCGAGCACTTGATTATTCCTTCCTTGTTGTCATTTTCCGGAAAAGGAAAAATATTCCGGACTCGAAGGTATATAGTTTTTTAGATGATGACTGCTTAACCCTTTAAAACGTCCATCCGAAAGTGTAACCCTAGACCGGGAATTGTGTTATTTCCTCGCGTCTTTGCAGGTCTAATATCATCATCTGGTGATGGGTTAGCTTTATGCCTATCATCTAAAAAAGTTAGTAAAATTTTTAAATGTTCAAAATAAAATCGAACGTATGATACCTGACGGTGGGTATTCTTTCCTTAGAAGTAATACTTCTTTAGGTGGATGGCGTTCCAGTTTGTTGGTAGAACTCTGCCGTCCATAGCTTCCAACTCATAGGCGCCTCTACCAGCTATGCCTCAGATTTTGTAAGGTCCTTCCCAGTTTGGATTTAGCTTTCCTGCGCCTGCTTCTTTCGTTGATTGAAAGACTTTTTTGAGGAGGAAGTCCCCAATCTTGAAGTACATGATATGAGCTTTACGGTTGTAATAATGCTCTATGATTTGTTTTTGAGCTGCCATCCGTATCAGTGCTGCTTCTCTCCGTGGTTCGAGCATGTCTGGATTGGTCCTCAATTCGTCGTCGTTTTCTCCCTCCATAGCTGTTGAGAAACTTATGCTTGGTTCACCAATCTCCACAGGTATTAAGGCTTCTGAGCCATAAACAAGTGCTAACGAGGTTTCTCCTGTGTCTATTTTTGAAGTCGTTCTGTATGCCCATAATACTGCTGGTAACTCATCAGGCCAGTTTCCTTTGGCTTTATCCAGCCGCTTCTTTAGATTGTTGATGATGACCTTATTCGTTGACTCAGCTTGACCATTAACCACGGAGTGGTATGGTGTTGAAGTGATCTGTTTGATTTGCCAGCTTTCGAACAATTCTGTGATTTGCGAGCCTATGAATTATGGGCCATTATCTCACACGATCTCCTTTGGTATTCCAAAGCGGCATATTGTGTTTCGCCATAAGAAGCTCTTAACTTCCTTTTCTCGCACTTGTTTGAACGCTTCTGCCTCTACCCATTTTGTAAAATAGTCGGTTAGCATGAGCAAAAATCGTACCTATCCTTTAGCTGTGGGAGAAGGTCCCACTATGTCCATACCCCATTTCATGAAAGGCCATGGGGATATTATTGGATGCAATAATTTCGTTGGTCGATGCATGTTATTGGCAAACCTTTGGCACCTGTCACATTTGGATATGAAGTTCTCGGCTTCTCCTTCCATCTTAGGCCAATAGTATCCAGCTCTGCTTAGGGTTTTCACTAAGGATCTCGCCCCCGATCGAATTCCACAGTGTCTTTCATGGACTTCTTTCATCATAAATTCTGTTTGGTTAGGTCCGAGGCATTTAGCTAGGGGTCCTCTGAACATCTTGCGATAAAGCGAGTTGCGAATAAGGCAGTACCGTGCAGCTTTGCGGCGAAGTGCTTGAGCTGATTTTCTGTCTACAGGTACGGTGCCATTCTGCAAAAAATTAAGAATTTCGTTTCTCCAGTCCCAGGTTAAGTTGTTGAAAGTTAACTCATTCCTATCCTGGTCGATCATTGAATAAAATAGTTGGATGACAATTGTATTGTCTTTGTTTGTTACTTCCGTGACTGCTGCGAGGTTAGCTAATGCATCTGATTCTGCATTTTCCTCTCTACGTATTTGCATTACCTTCCATGTTTTGAATTGTCTCACGAGCTCTCGTGCTTTTTCAAGATACTATTTCATTCGAGTCTCTCGAGCGATGTAAGTCCCCTATATCTGATTTACTACCAGTTGGGAGTCGCTGTTGATCACAATTTGCTCGATTGAGAGCTCCCGTGCGAGTTCAAGCCCTGCAATAATAGCTTCGTACTCTCCTTCATCGTTAGTTATAGGATAACACTTGATAGCTTGCCGTGTCTTTTCACCCGTGGATGATATTAGGACTATGCCTAAGCCGGCACCTTTTATATTTGAGGAACATTAATGAATAGGGTCCACAGACCCGGATTAGCACCGTTAAAAAGTTGTAACGCTTTTTCTACTTCAGGGACAATGCTATTACTAAAGTCAGCAACAAAATCAGCTAGTATTTGAGACTTAATTGCAGTCCTAGGCTGATAGACTATTTCATGCTCACTTAATTCTATGGCCCACTTGGCCAATCTTCCTGACAATTCCTGTTTATGCAGAATATTTCTTAAATGATATGAAGTCACAACGATGATTGGGTGGCATTGAAAATATGGTCGTAATTTTCTAGATGTCATTATTAAAGCTAAGGCTAACTTTTCCAAATGTGGATATCTAGTCTCAGCATCTAGCAAAGTTTTACTTACATAATAGATAGGTTATTGCTTAACTTTTTCTTCTCTTACCAGTACCACACTTACAGTAATTTCTGAAACGGCCAGGTAGATGTACAATCTTTCCCCTTCTTTTGGCTTTGAAAGCAGCGGTGGTTTCGATAGATAAATCTTCAGATTCTTGAGGGCTTGCTGACATTCTTCAGTCCATTATAATTGATTCTGATTCTTGCGGTCTGTTGGTTGCCTCTAATTTGCTGAATCCCCCATTCAGAGGGGAATTTAATTACTTGATGCAAGGTGGAGGGTATTGCTTTAATGTCGTGGATCTATGGCCTTCCCACGATTACGTTATAATCCATGTCATCGACGACTTGGAACCTGGTACTTTTGATCAACCCCGCAACATAAGTGCTAAGCTCAATTTCTCCTTTTGTTATAATCGTAGAGTTATCAAACCCTGATATGGCTCGTGCCCTCGGGATTACTTAATTCCCCAGTAGCATTTATTCCACAACTCTTAGCAAAATGATATTGACTGAACTGCCTGGATCAATCAACACTCTTTTTACGTTAGTGTCATGAATAAGTAAAGATATTACCAGAGCATCATTGTGAGGAATCATTAATCCACCCATATCTGCATCATCGAAGGTTATATCGTCCTCTTCCATATTTTCACGAACCCATTTTCCATGTGTAATTGTGATCTTTGTGGTTGTTTTGCAGACCACTCCGTTTACTTCTTCACCTCCGTGTATCACTTTGACGGTTCGTTTTGAAGAAGGAGGCTTTGGGGGCTCCTGCATGTTCCTCCTATATGCCTGTTTACCTTTATCACTGAACAACTCTGTTAAATAGACCTATTTCAATAAATTTTCTACTTCACCTTGTAAAAATCTGCAATCTGCAGTTTTGTGCCCATGATCGTTATGAAATTCACACCAGTGATCTAGGTTCCTTCTATTTGGATTTGATCGCATCTCTTTTGGCCACTTAACCTTGTCTCCCATGTTCCTCAATATTGAGACAAGTTCAGTAGTACTTACATTAAAGGTATGATCCCCAATTCGAGTATTACCTCTAGGTCGTTCATCTCGATCTTTTCTGGATCTAGACGAGGATGAGACTACGTCTCTTCCTTGTGGTCTATAATCTGACCTAGTGTTTTCGAACCTTGGACGAATATCACGTCCTGACGGTCCGAAGTAAGGATCGTACCTGTTTTTACCTGATCATCTATCTGATTCAAGGCGTCTGGATCTGGAATGATCTTCATCTCTTGAACAAGCAATGATATCTTCCTCTATTCTGAGTTTAGTACTATACCTATTATATACATCGTTCCATGTTTTAGCGGGGAATTCTCTTAGATTTTCCTTAAGTCGTCTCGTGGCTTATGAACTCTTATCGTTTAGGTTGCTTGAAAATGCCATGGCTACCCAATTATTAGGCACCTAGGGTAATTGTATTCTTTCTCGTTGAAACCTGTCTACAAACTCACGGAGTAGTTTCGTGCCTCCTTGTTTTATTTTGAATATGTCTTCCATTCTTTTCTCAACTTTTTGTGCACCAGAGTGTGCTTTTATAAATGAATCTGCAAGCTCAGCAAAAGAGTAAATAGAATTTTCAGGGAGAAGAGAATACCAGGTCAGGGCTCCTTTGGTAAGTGTTTCCCCAAACTTTTTGACAAGGACTGATTCAATCTCTTATTTTATTAAGTCATTTCCTTTTACTCCAGTAGTGAAAGAAGTCACATGATCACGTGGGTCAGTTGTTCTATCATATTTGGGAACGTCAGGCATTTTAAACTTCTTGGGTATAGGCAAAGGTGCCGCACTTGGCTTCCAAGGTTGTTGAGAATACCTATCAACATCAATGCCTTTGATAATAGGTGGTACTCCAAGAATTTGTTCGATGCGATTGTTCTGCTCCTTCATCTATTCTGCATGGTTAGTAGTAAATTTTGTAATTCAGAGTTATTAGATATATCTGGTCTCGCTTCGAGAGATTCATTAGGATTATCTCCTCTTCCTGAGTTTGCCAACCCAGATTGAGGATTTTCCATGGTGATGGTATTATTAGGGGTGGCATCGGTGGTGTAGGTAACGCTGCCGGTAATCCCCTCGCAAATTATTGCAAAGCTTGGCTCATATACTCTGCAATCATTTGCTTTACATGATCTTGTTCCACGGTTTGATCATTATCACCATTGTTGTTATTGGATCTTTCTAGGGATTGTTCCCTTGAACCACGTGGGGTTCCTGAAGGCGATAGAACTGGGGTTCCATTCCTTTGCTGGTTGTTGTCGTTGAAGTTCGACATAGTTCAGAGGATATCACTTGAAAAGAAAACAAAGATTATCAAATTCCTGGCAACGGAACCAATTTGTTTAACCAAAGAATTGGATCCTTCGACTAAAGTTATTTCTAGGATGAACACGGGTTACTAATAATCAAGGAAATAGAGAAAAATGAATAATAGACAATATTGCAGAAATATAGAAAAGCAAAGTAGATTGTATTCGAGAATCATATGCCTTTACAAGATGTTTTCCCCTCCCTTATTGTATTGGTAAAAAAGAGTTTCACACGTAAGCCAACTTTTGACAACTCAGCCAGTTATGTGGACACAGGAGAACGCGATAGCTGGATGTGATTATTTGAAGAGGTACGGAACAAAGAGGCACGATTCAATAAACCCTCGATCTTATCAGCCACGAGAAACTCAACCTAATCAAAACAGGGAAGAGACACGGTCAGAATGAACCTGGACAAAGCTACGAGCAGATTCAAGAACCCACAATTGATTACTCGTACGTTATCTACCCGTACCCCAATTACCGTATCCTTTGTGACGCCCCATTAATTTCATAATTAGTCATTAATGGGGAATCATAGCAAGAGTTGTACGTTATATCAAGGAATCTCCTATATAAGGGAGGGGAATACAGCTTGTAAAGGCATCTGATTCTCGGATACAATCTACTCTGCTTTTCTATATTTCTGCAATATTGTCTATTATTCATTTTTCTCTATTTCCTTGATTATCAGTAACTCGTGTTCATCCTAGAAATAGCTTTAGTCAAAGAAACTAATTCTTTGGTTAAACAAATTGGTTTCGTTACCGGGAGTCTGATAATCTTTGTTTGCTTTCCAA
This sequence comes from Nicotiana knightiana, assembly GCA_005239525.1. Classification (NCBI taxonomy): domain Eukaryota; kingdom Viridiplantae; phylum Streptophyta; class Magnoliopsida; order Solanales; family Solanaceae; genus Nicotiana; species Nicotiana knightiana. The sequence goes on along the minus strand of ML384447.1, from coordinate 174,480 downwards.
GTGATATCCTCTGAACTATGTCGAACTCCAACGACAACAACCAACAAAGGAATGGAACCCCAGTTCCGTCGCCTTCAGGAACCCCACGTGGTTCAAGGGAACAATACCCAGAAAGATCCAATAACAACAATGGTGATAATGATAAAACGGTGGAACATGATCGGGTAAAGCAAATGACAGCAGAGAATGTGAGCCAAGCTTTGCAAGAATTTGCGATGGGATTACCAGTAGTGTTCCCTACACCACCGACGCCACCCCCCAATAATACCATCACCATGGAAAATCCTCAATCTGGGTTGGCAAACTCAGGAAGAGATACTCCTAATGAATTTCTCGAAGCGAGACCAGGTACATCTAATAACTCTGAATTACAAATTTTACTGCTAACCATGCGGAAATAGATGAAGGAGCAGAACAATCGCATCGAACAAATTCCTGGAGTACCGCCTATTATCAAAGGCATTGATGTTGATAGCTATTCTCAACAACCTTGAAAGCCAAGTGCGGCACCTTTGCCTATACCCAAGAAGTTTAAAATGCCTGACGTTCCACCAAATATGATGGAACAGCTGACCCACGTGATCATGTGACTGCTTTCACTACTGAAGTAAAAGGCAATGACTTACCAAAACAAGATATTGAATCAGTCCTTGTCAAAAAATTTGGGGAAACACTTACCAAAGGAGCCCTAACCTGGTATTCTCTTCTCCCTGAAAATTCTATTGACTCTTTTGCTGAGCTTGAAGATTCATTTATAAAAGCACACTCTGGTGCACAAAAAGTTGAGAAAAGAATGGAATACATATTCAAAATAAAACAAGGAGACACGGAACTACTCCATGAGTTTGTAGGCAGGTTTCAACGAGAAAGAATGCAATTACCCAGTGTGCCTGATAATTGGGCAGCCATGGCATTTTCAAGCAACCTAAACGATAAGAGTTCAGAAGCCACGAGACGACTTAAGGAAAGTCTAAGAGAATTCCCCGCTACAATATGGAATGATGTATATAACATGTATAATACTAAACTCAGAATAGAGGAAGATATCATTGCTCGTTCAAGAGGCGAAGGTCATTCCAGATCCAGACGCCCAGAATCAGACAGAAGATCAGGTAAAAATAGGTACGGTCCTTACTTAGGACCCTCGGGATGTGATATTCGTCCCAGGTTCAAAAACACTAGGTCAGACTATAGAACATAAGGAAGAGACGTAGTCTTATCCTCGTCTAGATCCAGAAAAGATCGAGATGAACGACCTAGAGGTAATAATCGAATTGGGGACCATACCTTTAATGTAAGTACTACTGAACTTGTCTCAATATTGAGGAACATGGGGGACAAGGTTAAGTGGCCTAAAGAGATGCAATCAAATCCAAATAAAAGGAACCCAGATCACTGGTGTGAATTCCATAACGATCATGGGCACAAAGCTGCAGATTGCAGATTTTTACAAGGTAAAGTAGAAAATTTATTGAAACAGCGCTATTTAACAGAATTGTTTAGTGATAAAGGTAAAACAGGCATATATGAGGAACAGGCAGGAGCCCCCAAAGCCTCCTTCTTCGAAACGAACCGTCAACGTGATACACGGAGGTGAAGAAGTAAACGGAGTGGTCTGCAAAACAACCACAAAGTTCACAATTACACATGAAAAACGAGTTCGTGAAAATATGGAAGAGAACGATATAACCTTCGATGATGCAGATATCGGCGGATTAATGCTTCCTCACAACGATGCTCTGGTAATATATTTACTTATTCATGACACTAACGTAAAAAGAGTGTTGATTGATCCAGGCAGTTCAGTCAATATCATTTTGCTAAGAGTCGTGGAAGAAATGCTACTGGGGAATCAAGTAATCCCAAGGGCACGAGCCATATCAGGGTTTGATAAATTTACGGTTATAACAAAAGGAGAAATTGAGCTTAGCACTTATGCAGATGGGGTGATCAAAAGTACCAGGTTCCAAGTCATCGATACTGACATGGCGTATAACGTAATAGTGGGAAGGCCATGGATCCACGACATGAAATCCATACCCTCCACCTTGCATCAAGTAATTAAATTCCCCTCTGAATGGGGGATTCAGCAAATTAGAGGCGACCAGCAAACCGCAAGAAATATAAACTCTATGGTAACAACAAGAAAATAGAGGTAGAAGAATCACGAGATAAGGGAATCTCCTAAGCGGGTAACACTGCCCAAACAGGCATGGAAGAAATTACTACCCAAATAGGTATGGAAGGTATTATTGTTCAAACAGGTACGAAAGAAAATACTTACGAGAAGGTGAATCAAGTTACCACGGAAGGTGCATTACACCACATGGATGCAGATTCCAGACCGGACGTCATTCATGAATCGGAGGAAGACGAGCACATCAAAACAACTACGGAAGAGCTCGAAGCTTTTCCATTGTCTGAAGAAAAGCCTGAACAAGAAGTGTATATAGGCATGAGGTTGGGGCCCAGTCGAAGAGGTAAGTTAATTGATTATTTAAAGGCTAACGCAGACTGCTTTGCGTGGTCCCAGTCAGATTTGACAGGCATCCCACCAGAAGTGATGACTCATAAACTAAATGAAGATCTATCATTCGTACCTATTAAGCAGAAGAAAAGAAAGCAAGGACTATTCAAGAACCAAGTAATCGACGAAGAGGTATAGAAACTCTTGAAGATTGGTTCGATACGAGAGGTAACGTACCCTAACTGGCTAGCAAACACTGTGGTAGTACCTACAAAGAATGGCAAATGGAGAGTATGTGTAGATTATACTGACCAAAATAAAGCATGCCCCAAAGATTCATTCCCATTGCCACATATAGATCAAATGATTGATGCCGCAACAGGTCATGAATTATTAAGCTTCTTAGATGCATATTCTGGTTATAATCAGATTAAAATGGATCCCTCAAATGAGGAAAAAACTTCCTTCATTACAAATAGGTGGACTTACTGTTATAAAGTTATGCCTTTTGGCTTGAAAAATGTTGGAGCTACCTATCAAAGGTTGATGATATGTTGGTAAAATGAACACAAGCAGAAGACCATTTCCAGTATCTCTCTACTACTTTTGATATTTTACACAGGTATAATATGAAGCTAAATCAAGAAAATGCGCTTTTGGAGTGCAATCAGGTAAATTTTTGGGTTTCCTTGTATCGAACAGAGGAATAGAGGTAAACCCCGCTCAAATTAAAGCTATAGAAGAAATACCTGATATTTTAACAAATAAAAAGGAAGTTCAAAGACTAACAGGGAGAATAGCAGCTTTGGGAAGATTTATTTCTAAGTCTTCCGAAAAAAGTTTTAAATTCTTCTCAGTTCTCAAAAAGCAGAATCAGTTCGAATGGACTGAAGAATGTCAGCAAGCCCTCAAGAATCTGAAGATTTATCTATCGAAACCACCGCTGCTTTCAAAGCCAAAAGAAGGGGAAAGATTTTACATTTACCTAGTTGTTTCAGAAATTGTTGTAAGTGATGTACTGGTAAGAGAAGAAAAAGATAAGCAATCACCTATCTATTATGTAAGTAAAACTTTGCTAGATGCTGAGACTAGATATCCACATCTAGAAAACTTAGCCTTAGCTTTCATAATGGCATCTAGAAAATTATGACCATATTTTCAATGCCACCCAATCACCGTTGTGACTTCATATCCTTTAAGAAATATTCTGCATAAACAGGAATTGTCAAGAAGATTAGCCAAGTGGGCTATAGAATTAAGTGAGCATGAAATAGTCTATCAGCCTAGGACTGCAATTAAGTCTCAAATACTAGTTGATTTTGATGCTGACTTTAGTAATAGCATTGTCCCTGAAGTAGAAAAAGAGTTACAACTTTTAACGGTGCTAATCTGGGCCTATGGACCCTATTCACCGATGGTTCCTCAAATATAAAAGGTGTCGGCTTAGGCATAGTCTTAATATCACCCACGGGTGAAAAGACACGGCAAGCTATCAAGTGTTATCCTATAACTAACAATGAAGCAGAGTACGAAGCTGTTATTGCAGCGCTTGAACTCGCGCTGGAGATCTCAATCGAGCAAATTGTGATCAATAGCAACTCCCAACTAGTAGTAAATTAGATACGNCTAATCTCGCAGCAGTCACGGAAGTAACAAACAAAGACAATACAATTGTCGTCCAACTATTTCATTCAATGATCGACCAGGACAGGAATGAGGTAACTTTCAACAACTTAACCTGGGACTGGAGAAACGAAACTCTTAATTTTTTGCAGAATGGCACCATACCTGAAGACAGGAAAGCAGCTCAAGCACTTCGCCGTAAAGCTGCACGGTACTGCCTTATTCGCAACTCGCTTTATCGCAAGATGTTCAGAGGACCCCTAGCTAAATGCCTCGGACCTAACCAAACGGAATTTGTGATGAAAGAAGTCCATGAAGGACACTGTGGAATTCACTCGGGGGCGAGATCCTTAGTGAAAACCCTAATCAGAGCTGGATACTATTGGCCTAAGATGGAAGAAGAAGCCGAGAACTTCGTATCCAAATGTGACAGGTGCCAAAGGTTTGCCAATAACATGCATCGACCAGCGGAATTATTGCATCCAATAATATCCCCATGGCCTTTCATGAAATGGGGTATGGACATAGTGGGACCTCTTCCCACAGCTAAAGGACAGGTACGATTTTTGCTCATGCTAACCGACTATTTTACAAAGTGGGTAGAGGCATAAGCGTTCAAACAAGTGCGAGAAAAGAAAGTTAAAAGCTTCTTATGGGGAAACATAATATGTCGTTTTGGAATACCAAAGGAGATCGTGTGCGATAATGGCCCACAATTCATAAGCTCGCAAATCACAGAATTTTTCGAAAGCTGGAAAATCAAACGGATCACTTCAACACCATACCACCCCGTGGATAATGGTCAAGCTGAGTCAACGAATAAGGTCATCATCAACAATCTAAAGAAGCGGCTGGATAAAGCCAAAGGAAACTGGCCTGATGAGTTACCAGCGGTATTATGGACATACAGAACAACTTCAAAAATAGCCACGAGAGAAACCTCGTTCGTACTTGTTTATAGCTCAGAAGCCTTAATACCTGTGGAGATTAGCGAACCAAGCATAAGGTTCTCAACAGCCATAGAGGGAGAAAACGACGACGAGTTGAGGACCAATCTGGACCTGCCCGAACCACGGAGAGAAGCAGCACTGATACGGATGGCAGCTCAAAAACAAATCATAGAGCATTATTACAACAGTAAAGCTCATCTCAGGTACTTCAAAATTGGGGACTTCTTCATTAAAAAAGTCTTTCAATCAATGAAAGAAGCGGGCGTAGGAAAGCTAAATCCAAACTGGGAAGGACCTTACAAAATCTGAGGCATAGCTGGGAAAGGCGCCTATGAGTTGGAAGCTATGGACGACAGAGTTCTACCAACAAGCTGGAACGCCGTCCACCTAAAAAGTATTACTTCTAAGGAAAGAATACCCCTCGTCAGGTATCACACGTTCGATTTTATTTTGAACATTTAAAAATTTTACTAAATTTTTTAGATGATAGGCATAAAGCTAACCCGTCACCAGATGATGATATTAGACCGGCGAAGACGCGAGGAAATACACAATTCCCAGTCTAGGGTTAAACTTTCTTATGGACGTTTTAAAGGGTTAAGTAGTCATCATATAAAATACTATATACCTTCGAGTCCGGAATGTTTTTCCTTTTCAGGAAAAAGACCACAAGGAAGGAATAATCAAGTGCTCGAGATATCATTCTTCAAAGCTCAAACACTTGGGGGACTATACAGTATGGAAGGCTAAGACGAAGCAAAAAAGACTATCATAAAGTCAAAAGCTCGAGCCTGAAGACCCATCTACCCAACAAGANAAAACTGTTATCAAATAAAAACAGTTACAAATAAGAAAATATTTCCCTCGTACTTATTAGAAAATTGTTTCCAATGAAAACAGTTGCGGGTAATAACCCCAATCTTTATAAAAATTGTTACTAGTGAAAAACAGTTGTTCCCTTGTATTAATATCGAAAAACTGTTACCTATGAAAAGCAGTTACGAAATACAAGAGTATATCAAATATGTTAAACAAAAACAGTTGCAACATGAGTTTTAGACGATAATCAAACACATGTAAAATGTCATGGAAGTTCAAACTAAAAACTTTCCTTGGAAACGTTATTAAACATGTGTAAAATTCCTATCACTCTATTGAATTATCATGAAGTTGAGACGTCTTCTTCAAGTCAATTATAAAGGGCCCTCTTCCATAAATTATGCCTACTAACAAAAGGCACACACTTAATATGACACTGTGCCTATTACGAAAAGATACGAGTAATCTAAGGCATTCTATATGCAAAACTCAGAGGTAAAACTAAAACCTCAAAAAATGAAGCATGCAAAAGACTTAAAGAGTGAAACAGAAACTCAACAAAAGTCATACTAGCATTAATATATTAAAACGGCTAAGCAAAAACAAAGTATTAACTTATACTTAGCCGTATAGAATTTTTATATACATTGAGGTGCCCCTAAGTTGTCATTTGGGGACTTTAAAGAAATCTAAATTTACTCTCGATGAGACTGGGGGTAACCACCAATTGAGACAAAGATTAAAAAAAAAAGGTGAACCAACTAAACTTCTTCAAGAAATGGGTTGACTTCACTGGCAGAAGGAGCGGGAGCAACTAGGGATGAAGAGGCACGAGCACCTGGAGTCTCACCATCAAGTGAAGAGAGGTTATGACCTTGTTGAGCCTTCTCCATGGCTTCCTTAGTTTTAGTTATTTCAGCACTAAGGTCGAAACCCTCTTGACTCATTTCCGTCAATGTGTTAAGGCGAGAATTCATATACGCCCAGCTCACATCAACAGCAGCCACCTCTTCAAGATCCTCATAATCCCTTGCCCATACTTGAAGCTCAGCTCTCAATCCCTCCTTCTCCGCTTCAGCAGCTTCATGGGCGGCCCTTAACAATACAATCGACTCCTCCATAGTTTGAACTTCATCTAAAGCCTTACAAAGGTCCTCTTGAGTACGGGTGAGTGATTGCACGAGCTTGCCTGAGTATTCCTCCTTCTGCCCCAACAAGCTTTTCAAGTCTCTAATCTTCTCTGAGGTGCGGGACAGTTTCTCAGCAAATAAGGACTCCAGAACACTCTTGTCTTTATCAGCCTGACTGGAAGAAGCCTTCTCTACTGCCAATTATGCTACCATGAGCCCCATCTGCCGCTTCAAGGTACTCATTTCCTCTTCTAAGGCATCCATGTCAATCCTTAGGCTATCATACTATGCTTTCCAATTATCAGCATCGGCCTGCAACTCTTTTGTCTCCTGGTCCGCATGTGAGATCCTCTTTATAAGCTCCATGCCTATAAGATTAATCTACAAGAAATAAACCAATCAGATGTGGTAAATTTCATATACGAAAATGAAAGAGGATAACCTGCATCATACCTTCAAAGAAGTATGCACAACTTCATTGGCCCATGTAAGAGCATTGTGGCTGGCTAACTTGGATTTCTCAGTGGGACCTATCAAAGGCTTGAGCCACACTTTAGGCTTACCCGTTTTCTTGAAAAGATTCCCCTCAACTGGAACCTTTATTACCACCTGCCGCATCTCTCTACTGGAAGACCCTACTTCCCTAACGGAAGGCATGGAAGTAGGCAGAGATGAAATAGCAACAGGCACGGAGGATTGAGGAACTGGAAAATCCACGGGCAAAGCAGCAGGCATGGAGGATTGAAGAGTTGAGGAAGCCACGGGCAAAGTAACGGCAAAAGCCGTAATAGCCAAAGGAGCAGATGAGACAACTTCTCTTAAAGAAGCAGGATAGACAGTAGCCAAAGGGACATCGTCAGGAGCAAGGTCAAAACCTTCATGGAACAGGTAGTCTACGGACTTATGAATGGGGGAATGTGAAACATATTCAAAGGTAGAGGGCTCAACCACGGAAGGCAAGGTCATGGGTGTAAACTCATCATCTGAAACCACCCACCTTCTTTGTGGCCTGTGTACTAAAGCACCTTCTTCTTCTTCTACGGAACGAGTCTCACCAATCATCCTCTTCGAGGAAGATGAACCAAAAATAATCTCTTCGTCTTGAGCCAAGGACATCTTCGGGATAGATGAAGCAGACACCCCACGAGCAGAGAACCCTCTCAAAAGGAAAAAAGTTAAGCGACAAAGAAAGAAGAGACTCGAGTAAGGAAAGAAGCAAGAACAAAAGCTTCACTTACCGTGGGTCTTTACATGCCAACCATACCTCCCAGCGAGTTAATTCCAAGATCTCTCTTCTAAAAGAGAAATAGACAACAATTTTTCTACCCAATCACGGATACCGGAGACATTCTCAACAGTATCCATGATTTCTGAGAAAGGAAAAAACAGATACGGTGTTAGTAAAACATCTCAAGTCAGAATGAGGGAAAGAAAATAGACATGAGCTAAAGCATACTCACGTGGCGATTCCACTTCTCAGGGAAGGGAAGATTTTCTTCACCACTAAACCAACAGTGGGTACAGCAACATACCGGAGGTACCAACCCCTATCCTTATCATCTCCAGGGGTTACATCACTCTTTTTCTCCTAGCGGTCAGAGTAAAAACCCCTTCACAAAACAAGGTAGGAGAGTAGACATGAATAAGATGGTTGAAAGTAAAAGGAACCGAGGCTAAAGAAGCTAAACTCCTAAGACATGCGACAAATCGCCACACAAGAGGACCAACTTGTCCTAAGAAGATATTGAAAAAATGGCAGTATTCAATTATGACTGGGTCAATGGGAGGTCTAAACCCTAGAGTAAAAGGGTACGTATAAACAAAAGAATATCCCATCTTGTAAGACGTTATTCTTAGATTACTATTCGGAATGTAGACAGGGAAATCAGGCCTCCAAAAACATTCCCTACGAACAAGGGAAATCTGACCCTCGGTTATAAGGGTTGGATACCTTTCGACACTCTAAAGGGAAGAAGATTGGTCTACCAGAATTTGATTATCTCTAGCAAAGACAAACTCAGCAGGGACAATTTAATCAACTCCAGGTTCACGAAGGCGTTCACCTCTACCTCTAGACAGAGACCGAGAAGCCCTAAACCTCGGAGAAACTAGAGACCTAGCGGAAGGAGAGGGAACTATCCGAGAAGAAGAGGAGCCTCTCGAAGGAGTGGATCCTAAACTCCTAAGTCTACCACCCCTCCGACTCCTAGTCGGAGCAGAAGATGGTGTTAAATTTTCAATATCTATGACTCCCTGAGGTTGGTTTGACGAAGACATGTTTACAAAGGCAAGAAGAAAGTTCTTCACAAAAGACAAAGTTAGAAAGTGTTTCGTGGAAGCAAAGATAAGAAGAAAGGTATTTATACTTGAGGACAACCGTCAAACATGGAAAAAAAAGAAAAGTAAATGATGAAAAGTCATAATTGAAGGTGTCACTTCGGGACTGACACATCCGCAAAAAGCCCTAAAAGGTGCCGAGTAAATGTAGAACCAATCCGAGAAGGACACGTGGTATGGGCATTAAATGGAAGTGACAAACGACGTCTATGGTTCAGAGAAGGATACAATGTTTCGAGGTAAAGCGGCAAAAAAATATTCCCGCCATAAATGAGTATCCACTTACCAAATATTAATCGATAAATATATGGTAAGTGGGGGGACTATCTGTATTGGTAAAAAAGAGTTTCACACGTAAGCCAGCTTTTGACAACTCAGCCAGTTATATGGACACAGGAGAACGCGACAGCTGGGTGTGATTCTTTGAAGAGGTACGGAACAAAGAGGCACGATTCAGCAAACCCTCTAGCTTATCAGCCACGGGAAACTCAACCTGATCAAAATAGGGGAGAGGCACGGTCAGAATGAATCTAGACAAAGCTACGGGCAGATTCAAGGACCCACAATTGATTACTCGAACATTATGTAACTGTACCCCAATTATCGTTATCCTTTGTAACGGCCCATTANATTACTCGTACGTTATGTAACCGTACCCCAATTACCGTTATCCTTTGTAACGCCTCATTAATGTCATAATTAGTCATTAATGGGCAACCATAGCAAGAGTTGTACGTTATATCAAGGAACTCCTATATAAGGGAGGGTAATACAGCTTGTAAAGGCATCTGATTCTTGGATACAATCTACTCTGCTTTTCTATATTTCTGCAATATTGTCTATTATTCATTTTTCTCTATTTCCTTGATTATCAGTAACCCGTGTTTATCCTAGAAATAGCTTTAGTCAAAGGATCTAATTCTTTGGTTAAACACTTATATAGGAGATTCTTTGATATAACATACAACTTTTGCTATGGTTGCCCATTAATGACTAATTATGACATTAATGAGGCGTTACAAAGGATAACGGTAATTGGGGTACGGTTACATAACGTACGAGTAATAAATTGTGGATTCTTGAATCTGCTCGTAGCTTTGTCCAGATTCATTCTGAACATGTCTCTTCCCTGTTTTAATCAGGTTGAGTTTCCCGTGGCTGATAATCTTGAGGGTTTATTGAATCGTGCTTCTTTGTTCCGTACCTCTTCAAAGAATCACATACAACTATCGCGTTCTCATGTGCCCCCATAACTGGCTGAGTTGTCAAAAGCCGGCTTACGTGTGAAACTCTTTTTTACCAATACAGTAACCACATCCATTAGATGTATTTCAAGCCTTTCATGTAAGGCTAAACTGATGAGATAATATTATGGCATCCATAACGGGTGAACATGTTTCTTCATAATAGACTCCAGGTCGTTGTGAGAATCCTTGTGCGACAAGGCGAGCCTTGTATCTTTCAATTTCATCTTTATCATTTCTTTTCTGCACAAAAACCCATTTATGACCAACTGGCTTTATACCAGCAGGTGTTTGGACTACTGGTCCAAAGACCTCTCTTTTAGCAAGGACCTCAATTCCGATTGAATTGCCTCTTGCCATTTTGGCCAATCAGATCTTTGTCGACATTCTTCGACAGATCGGGGTTCAAGATCCTCACTATCTTGCATAATGTTTAGTGCAACATTATATGCAAAAATATTATCCACCATTATTTCAGATCGATTTAAAATGAATCCCATCACCAGTAGAACTTATTAAAAGTTCCTCACTCACCTGAGTCTCGGGTTCATTGATTTCTTCAGGAATCTCAGAACTAATCAGATCTTGGGTCTCTTCAGGAGATCCCTTCATAGTATTATTTTGATCATTTGTCGATTTCCTTTTTCTAGGATTTTGATCCTTAGAACCCAGAGGCCTACCACGCTTCAGGCGTGTTTTAGGTTTACTAGCTATCATGCTAGTAGTTGGTTCTGCTGGGACATCAATTCAGATAGGCACATTCTCTGCAGGGATATGTGATTTAGTAATCCTTTTCAAATCAGTAAATGCATCTGGCATTTGATTTTCTATATTCTATAAATAGATGATCTTCTGAACCTCCTGATTACATATAGGGGTACGTGGATCAAAATGAGATAATGATGAAACTTTCCACACAATTTCTCTTTTGATTTTCTTTTTCTCTCCCCCTAATTGTGGGAAATTTGTTTCATTAAATCGACAATATGCAAATTGAGCAGTAAATAAATCCCCCATCAATGGTTCAAGATAGCGAATAATAGAGGGTGATTCAAACCCAATATATATTCCTAACCTTCTCTGTGGGCACATCTTACTACGCTGTGGTGGTGCTACTGGCACATTTACGGCGCATCCAAAAATTCGTAGATGGGCAATATTTGGTTCATGACCAAAAACTAATTGTGACAGAGAATATTTATTATAATGTGTCGGTCTGAGACGAATAAGTGATGCTGCATACAAAATAGCATGTCCCCAAACAGTAGTGGGCAATTTTGTTTTCATAAGTAGTGGTCTTGCTATCAATTGTAGGCATTTAATAAATGACTCTACAAGGCCATTTTTGAGTATGAACATAAGCTACAGGATGTTCAACTTTTATCCCAATTGATAGACAATAATCATCAAAAGCTTGAGATGGGAATTCTCCGGCATTATCAAGGCAATTAGCCTTTATAGGATAATCTGGGAATTGTGCCCTTAATCGAATTATTTGGGCTAATAGCTTTGCAAACGCCAGGTTGCGAGATGATAGTAGGCACACATGAGACCATCTTGAAGATGCATCTATTAGGACCATAAAATATCTAAACAACCCACTTGGTGGGTGAATAGATCCACATATATCCCCATAAATACGCTCTAAAAAGGCAGGGGATTCCATGCTAACCTTCATTGGTGATGGTCTAGTTATCATTTTGCCTTGATAACAAGCATCACAAGAAAATTCATCATTTGTAAGAATCTTCAGGTTCTTTAGTGGATGTCCACTTGAATTTTCAATAATTAGTCTCATCATTATTGATCCAGGATGGCCCAAACGGCCATGCCAAAGCTCAAAAGTATTTGAATCAGTAAACTTCTGGTTTACGATAGAGTGTGTTTATACATTTTTATCCAATGTTTTTCATTACTTTTCAATCAAAAATCAAGAATTTTCATGTTAGAAATTGGGGGTTTGGGTGGAATTAGAGAACTTTGTAAAAATCAAATTTTGACCTCGAATGAGGGTCGGATTTCAAAACTAATTACGTACTCGGGCTCGGGAGTGAATGGGTAAACAGAATTTGGTCCGAACCCCGAGTTTGGACCAAGCAGGCCCGGGGTCAGTTTTTAACTTTTTTTTTGAAAACTAAGGAAAACCATAATTTTTCAGTAAAGTTAGTTCCTTTAGCACTAATTAATGATTTGAACTAATTGATTAGATACGAGTGAGATGAAGCCCAATTCCGAAGAAAAAGCAGTGCTCTAGCAGTGAGTGGCCTGTGAATTCGATTAAGTGTTGTGTATAACCTTAGCTTGAGGGAATAGGTATTGTGTGACTACTTGTTACCTGTTTTGTTGCTAAATCCAATGTATAGGTGAGATGCCTATTACTTGTAATTATCGTTGTTGTTGAAATGTTGGAAGTTTGGTACCCGGTTCCACCATGATGGAAAATATTGTGAATATTGAATTGAGATTGAAATGATAAATGAGAACAGAAACTAGGATGAAATATCGATTTCCTGCGAAATCCCTCTTTGTATGTTATTAATAATTCTATGATTGGTAAGGAGGAGTGTAAAGCAAGAAGGGTGATGCCGTGCATAATCCAAATATATTCTATTGTGAGGAAGAGTGTAAAGCACGAAGGGTGATGCCGTGCATAATCCAAATATATTCTATTGTGAGGAAGAGTGTAAAGCACGAAGGGTGATGCCGTGCATAATCCAAATATATTCTATTGTGAGGAAGAGTGTAAAGCACGAAGGGTGATGCCGTGCATAATCCAAATATATTCTATTGTGAGGAAGAGTGTAAAGCACGAAGGGTGATGCCGTGCATAATCCAAATATATTCTATTGTGAGGAAGAGTGTAAAGCACGAAGGGTGATGCCGTGCATAATCCAAATATATTCTATTGTGAGGAAGAGTGTAAAGCACGAAGGGTGATGCCGTGCCTGAATGAAATACAATGTGAGAGTAAAAGCACGAAAGGTGATGTCGTGGCTGAATGAAATACATTGTGAGAGTAAAATCACGAAGGGTGATGCTGGGTATGCTTATTGATGATATGGGGAGGATGAGAGTAAAAGAACGAAGGGTGGTGCCGTGCAAGTTCTTTTTTTTATTCTTGTTGCTTTAAATTATTGTTGATTAATGTTTATTGTTGTCTTATTGTTTTTCTCACGCCTTATATTAAATTCCCCATAGCATGATTCCTTCCCATTATTGGATATAAATGTTAACTCTTTAATTGCTTTTTTGTTGCTAGTATGTTTATACATGTCCAGATTTTATGTGGTGTCTTGTCCTAGCCTCGTCACTACTTCACCGAGGTTAGGCTTGGCACTTACTCAGTACATGGGGTCGTATGTACTGATACTACACTCTGCACTTCTTGTGCAGATCCAGGAATCGGTCAGAGCTGATTCTTTGAGCATAGTTGAGTTATTACGCGGAGACACGAGGTAGATCTGCTGGCATCCGTAGATTCCTGGAGTCTTCCCTCATTTATTTAGATACTTTTTTATTTCATTCAAAACAGAGATATTTCTTTCAGCCCATTTATTTGTAGTACTCTTTAGTAGTTCGTGAATTGTGACACCAGACCCTAGGTAGTTATACATAGTAGATATTTAGTTCGTGGTTCGGTTTATTCATTCGGTTATTATTCATGAAGTTATTTATTAGGAAATGTTAGATGCAGTAGTCATTTAAGAATTTTTTATTCCTGTTTAAGTAAATTTTTTAAAGGAAATAGTTAGGGAACTTCTAACATTGGCTTGCCTAGAAAGTATTGTGTTAGGCACCATCACGATCCCGTGGGTTGGGAATTTGGGTCGTGACAAGTTGGTATCAGAGCTCTAGGTTTCCTAGGTCTCACAATTCACGAACAAGCTTAATAGAGTCTGAGGGATCGTTATGAAGACGTCTGTACTTATCTCTTAGAGGATATGAAGTTAGGAACAAACTTATTTTATTTCTACTCTGTCGTGCGATTCTTGATATCTCAAAAAAAATACTGATTGAACTCTTATGTTCTCTCGCGGATGGCGAGAACACGTGATTCTTCTTCCGCTGACCAACAATCAGGTCTTCCAGCAGCAGCAGCTCCTACGAAGGGCAGAGGCCGAGGCCATGCCAGAGGCCGAGGCAGGGGCAAGACTCAACCCATTGCTCAAGCAGCAGCCTCAGCTGTGGAGCCTCAGATAGAGATAGATGAGGGGGCTCCAGCTCAGACCATTCCAGCGGGACCAGCTCTGGTCCCAGAGGGGTTCATTGCTACCTCGGTACTTCAGGATGCTTTGGTCCGATTAGTGGGCCTTATGAAAGTGTAGCCCAGACTGGCGCACTCCCTGTTGCAGCAGACGTATCTCAGGCTGGAGAAAGGGTCCAGACTCCTGCTACCCACACTCCTGATCAGACTACTCTCAGATCCAGACCCCAGCAGCCAACCTAGTTGGGGTAGTTCAGACAGTTGATGCAGCCCCGATTGCTGATGGAGTAGCTATGACTTCCGATGCTTTGTGGAGACTGGACAGGTTCATCAAGCTTTTCCCTGTTCACTTCAGTGGTGCTACTTCAGAGGATCCTCAGGAATATCTGGACAGTTGTCATGAGGTTCTTCGTAATATAGGTATTTTGGAGAACAATAGGGTTGACTTCCCCGCGTTTCAGATGACTGGTTCTGCCAAGAAATGGTGGAGGGATTATGTGTTGAGTAGACCAGCTGGGTCACCTACTCTGAATTGGGATTAGTTTTCTCACCTCTTTTTGGAGAAATTTTTGCCTATCACTACTAGAGAGGAGAAGCGTCGTCAGTTCAAGCATCTTCAGCAGGGTGGCATGACAGTTACCCAGTATGAGAACCGCTTTGTGGATTTGGCTCGACATGCTATTCTTTTGTTACCCACAGAGAAAGAGAGGGTTAGGAGATTTATTGAGGGCCTTGCTCAGCCCATCAGGTTGCAGATGGCCAAAGAGACGGGGGCTGAGATTTCCTTTCAGGACGCGGCCAATCTGGCCAGGAGAGTTGAGTTGGTTCTTGGGATGAGAGGTCAGGGGTCAGACAAGAGACCTCGCCATTCCGGTGGATTCAGTGGCGCCTCATCTAGATGCAGGGGTACTCAAGGCAGAGGCCATCCTTCTAGGACATTTAATTCAGCACTTCAGACGTCTTAGGGGGGCCCAGGTGGTCGTGGCCCTCATGTGCCCTATTTTGATCAGTCAGCCCCTATTGATGCACCTCCTCTCCAGAGTTTTCAGGGGGGGTTATCCAGGTTGATAGGGTCGGTTTGTCGGCAGCAGTCTCGACAGCCGAGGTCTTGTTATACTTGTGGTGACCTGAGGCACATTGCTAGGTATTGTCCTCATGCATCGGATAATTCTCAGAACCAGAATTCTCGTGCTATAGTTCCGGCACCAGTTGCAGCACCACCTGCCCAGCCAGCTAGGGGTAGGGGTCAGGCAGCCAGAGGTAGAGGTCAGAATGCTAGAGGTGGAGGCCAGCCCTCTAGAGGTGGAGGCCAGCCCGTTAGAGGTGGAGGACCACATGTCAGGGGTCCTCCCTCTATTGGTAAAAAAGAGTTTTACACGTAATCCAACTTTTGACAACTCAGCCAGTCACGTGGACAAAGGAAAATGCGACAGCTGGATGTGATTCTTTGAAGAGGTACGGAACAAAGAGGCACGATTCAGAAAACCCTCGATATTATCAGCCACGGGAAACTCAACCTGATCAAAACAGGGGAGAGGCACGGTCAGAATGAATCTAGACAAAACTACGGGCAGATTGAAGGACCCACAATTGATTACTCGGACATTATGTAACCGTACCCCAATTACCGTTATCCTTTGTAATGCCTCATTAATGTCATAATTAGTCATTAATGAGAAACCATAGCAAGAGTTGTATGTTATATCAAGGAATCTCCTATATAAGGGAGGGGAATACAGCTTGTAAAGGCATCTTATTCTCAAATACAATTTACTTCGCTTTTCTATATTTCTGCAATATTGTCTATTATTCATTTTTCTATATTTCCTTGATTATCAGTAACCCGGGTTCATCCTAGAAATATCTTTAGTCAAAGGATCTAATTCTTTTGTTAAGAAAATTGGTTCCATTACTGGGAATCTGATAATCTTTGTTTGATTTTCAAGTGATATCCACTGAACTATGTCGAACTCCAACGACAACAACCAGCAAAGGAATGGAACCCCAGTTCCATCGCCTTCGGGAACCCCACGTGGTTCAAGGGAACAACCCCCAGAGAAATCCAATAACAACAATGGTGAAAATGATCAAACTATGGAAAAGGATCGTGTAAAGCAAATGATTGCAGAGTATGTGAGCCAAGCTTTGCAAGAATTTGCGACAGGATTACCGGCAGCGTTACCTACACCACCGACGCCACCCCCCAATAATACCATCACCATGGAAAATCCTCAATCTAGGTTGGCAAACTCAGGAAGAGGAGATAGTCCTAACGAATCTCTTAAAACGAGACCAAGTATAACTAATAACTCAGAATTACAAAATTTATTGCTAAACATGCAAAAACAGATGAAGGAGAAGAACGATCGCATCGAACAAATTCCTGGAGTACCACCTATCATCAAAGGCAGTGATGTTGATAGGTATTCTCCACAACCTTGGAAGACAAGTGCGGCACCCTTGTCTATACCCAAGAAGTTTAAAATGCCTGACGTTCCCAAATATGATGAAAAAACTGACCCACGTGATCATGTGACTACTTTCACTACTGGAGTAAAAGGCAACGACTTAACAAAACAAGAGATTGAATCAATTCTTGTCAAAAGATTTGGGGAAACACTTACCAAAGGGGCCCTAACCTGGTATTCTCTTCTCCCTGAAAATTTTATTGACTCTTTTGCTAAGCTTGCTGATTCGTTTATAAAAGCACACTCTGGTGCACAAAAAGTTGAGAAACGAATGGAGGACATATTCAAAATAAAACAAGGAGAAACAGAACTACTCCGTGAGTTTGCAAACAGGGTTCAATGAGAAAGAATGCAGTTACCCAGGGTGCCTGATAATTGGGCAGCCATGGCATTTGCAAGCAACCTAAATGATAAAAGATCAGAAGCCACGAGACAACTTAAGGAAAGTCTAAGAGAATTCCCCGCTACAACATGGAACGATGTATATAACAGGTATAGTACTAAACTCAGAATAGAAGAAGATATCATTGCTCGTTCGAGAGATGAAGATCATTCCAGATCCAGACGTCCTGAATCAGATAGAAGATCAGGTAAAAATAGGTACAATCCTTACTTAGGACCTCGGGACGCGATATTCGTCCCAGTTTCGAAATCATTAGGTCGGACTATAGACCACAAGGAAGAGACGTAGTCTCATCCTCGTCTAGATCCAGGAAAGATCGAGATGAACGACCTAGAAGTAATACTCAAATTGGGGATCATACCTTCAATGTGAGTACTACTGAACTTGTCTCAATATTGAGGAACATGGGAGACAAGGTTAAATGGCCCAAAGAGATGCGGTCAAATCAAAATAGAAGGAACCCGGATCAGTGGTGTGAATTCCATAACGATCATGGGCACAAAACTACGGATTACAGATTTTACAAGGTGAAGTAGAAAATTTATTGAAACAGGGCTATTTAACATAATTGTTTAGTGATAAAGGTAAACAGGCATATATGAGGAACAGGAAGGAGCCCCCAAAGCCTCCTTCTCCGAAACGAACCGTCAACGTGATACACGGATGTGAAGAAGTAAACGGAGTGGTCTGCAAAACAACCACAAAGTTCACAATTACACATGGAAAATGGGCTCGTGACAATATGGAAGAGGACGATATAACCTTTGATGATGCACATATTGACGAATTAATTCTTCCTCACAACGATACTCTAGTAATATATTTACTTATTCATGACACTAACGTAAAACGAGTGTTGATTGATCTAGGCAGTTCAGTCAATATCATTTTGCTAAGAATCCTGGAAGAAATGCTACTAGGTAATCAAGTAATCCCAAGGGCACGAGCCATATCAAGGTTTGATAACTCTACAGTTATAACAAAAGGAGAAATTGAGCTTAGCACTTATGCTGAGGGGGTGATCAAAAGTAAAGGGTTCCAAGTCATCGATACTGACATGGCTTATAACGTGGTCGTGGGAAGGCCATGGATCCACGACATGAAAGCAATACCCTCCACGTTGCATCAAGTAATTTAATTCCCCTCTGAATGGGGAATTCAGCAAATTAGAGGCGATCAGCAGACCACAAGAAATATAAACTTTGTGGTACACTACAACAAGAAAATAGAAATGGAAGAATTACGAGATGAGGGAATCTCCCAATCGGTAAAACCTCCCAAACAGACATGGAAGGAATACTATCCAAATAGGTACGAAAAGTATTATTGATGAAACAGGTACAAAAGAAAATACTTACGAGAAGGTAAATCAAGTTGCCGCAGAAGATGCATGTGCATTAGACCACACGGATGCAGATTACAGACCGAACGTCATTCATGAACCGGAGGAAGATGAACATCAAAACAACTACGGATGAGCTCGAAGTTGTTCCATTATCTGAATAAAATCCTGAACAGAAAGTGTATATAGGCACGAGGTTGGGCCCTGGTCGAAGAGGTAAGTTAATTGATTATTTAAAAGCTAACGCAAACTGCTTTGCGTGGTCCCACTCAGATATGACAGACATCCCACCAGAAGTGATGACTCATAAACTAAATGAAGATCTATCATTTGTACCTGTTAAGCAGAAGAAAAGAAAGCAAGGACCATTCAAAAACCAAGTGATCGATGAAAAGGTACAGAAACTCTTGAAGATTAGTTCGATACGAGAGGTAACGTACCCTAACTGGCTAGCGAATACCGTGGTAGTACCTAAAAATAATGGAAAATGGAGAGTATGTGTAGATTATATTGATTTAAATAAAGCATGCCCCAAAGATTCATTACAATTGCCACATATATATCAAATGATTGATGCCACAGCAGGTCATGAATTATTAAACTTCTTAGATGCATATTCTGGTTATAATCAGATTAAAATGAATCCCTCAGATGAGGAAAAAACCTCCTTCATTACAAACAGAGGGACTTACTGTTATAAATTTATGACTTTGGCTTGAAAAACGCTAGAGCCACCTATCAAAGGTTAGTGACTAAAATGTTCCAAGAACATCTTGGAAAGACGATGAAAGTCTATATTGATGATATGTTGGTAAAAGCAACACAAGCAATACCATTTCCAGCATCTCTCTACTGCTTTTGATATCTTACGAAGGTATAATATGAAGCTAAATCCAGAGAAATGTGCTTTTGGAGTGAAATCAGGTAAAATTTTGGGTTTCCTTGTATCAAACAGGGAATAGAGGTAAATCCCGCTCAAAAAAGCTATAGAAGAAATACCCGATATTTTAACAAATAAAAAGGAGGTTCAAAGACTAACGGGGAGAATAGCAGCTTTGAGAAGGTTTATTTCTAAGTCTTCTGAAAAAAGTTTTAAATTCTTCTCAGTTCTCAAAAAGTAGAATCAGTTCGAATGGACTGAAGAATGTCAGCAAGCCCTCAAGAATCTGAAGATTTATCTATCGAAACCACCACTGCTTTCAAAGCCAAAAGAAGGGGAAAAATTGTACATCTACCTGGCTGTCTCAGAAATTGCTGTAAGTGCAGTACTGGTAAGAGAAGAAAAAGGTAAACAATCACCTATCTATTATGTAAGTAAAACTTTGCTAGATGCTGAGACTAGATATCCACATCTGGAAAAGTTAGCCTTAGCTTTAATAATGGCATCTAGAAAATTACGATCATATTTTCAGTGCCACCCAATCACTATTGTGTTCATATCCTTTAAGAAATATTCTGCATAAATAGGAATTGTCAGGAGTATGTGGAAATCACTCAGGAGCGAGATCCTTAGTGAAAACCCTAATCAGAGCTGAATACTATTGGCCTAAGATGGAAGAAGAAGCCGAGAACTTCGTATCCAGATGCGACAGGTGCTAAAGGTTTTCCAATAACATGCATCGACCAGTGGAATTACTGCATCCAATATTATCCTCATGGCCTTTCATGAAATGGGGTATGGACATAGTAGGACCTCTTCCCACAACTAAGGACAGGTACGATTTTTACTCGTGCTAACCGACTATTTTACAAAATGGGTAGAGGCAGAAGCGTTCAAACAAGTGCGAGAAAAGGAAGTTAAAAGCTTCTTATGGAGAAACATAATATGTCGCTTTGGAATACCAAAGGAAATCGTGTGCGTTAATGGCCCACAATTCATAGGCTCGCAAATCACAGAATTCTTCGAAAGCTGGAAAATCAAACGGATCACTTCAACACCATACCACCCCGTGGCTAATGGTCAAGCTGAGTCAACGAATAAGTTCATCATCAACAATCTAAAGAAGCGGCTAGATAAAGCCAAAGGAAACTGGCCTGATGAGTTATCAGCGGTATTATGGGCATACAGAACAACTTCAAAAGTAGCCACGGGAGAAACCCCGTTCGCACTTGTCTACGGCTCAGAAGCCTTAATACTTGTGGAGATTGGCGAACCAAGCATAAGGTTCTCAACAGCCATGGAGGGAGCAAATGACGATGAATTAAGGACCAATCTGGACCTGCTCGAATCACGGAGAGAAGCAGCATAAATACGGATGGTAGCTCAAAAACAAATCATAAAGCGTTATTACAACCGTAAAGCTCATCTCAGGTACTTCAAGATTGGGGACTTCTTCCTCAAAAAAGTCTTTCAATCAACAAAAGAAGCAGGTGCAGGAAAGCTAAATCCAAACTGGGAAGGACCTTACAAAATCCGAGGCATAGCTGGGAAAGGCGCCTATGAGTTGGAAGCTATGGACGGCAGATTTTTACCAACAAGCTGGAACGCCATCCACCTAAAGAAGTATTACTTCTAAGAAAAAGAATACCCCCTGTCAGGTATCACACGGTCGATTTAATTTTGAATATTAAAAATTTTACTAACTTTTTTAGATGATAGGCATAATAGCTAACCCATCACCAGATGATGACATTAGACCTGCAAAAACGCGACGAAATAACACAATTCCCGGTCTAGGGTTACACTTTCTGATGGACGTTTTAAAGGGTTAAGCAGTCATCATCTAAAAAACTATATACCTTCGAGTCCGGAATGTTTTTCNTAACCCATCACCAGATGATGATATTAGACCTGCAAAGACGCGAGGAAATAACACAATTCCCGGTCTAGGGTTACACTTTCTGATGGACGTTTTAAAGGGTTAAGCAGTCATCATCTAAAAAACTATATACCTTCGAGTCCGGAATGTTTTTCCATTTCAGGAAAAGGACCACAAGGAAGGAATAATCAAGTGCTCGAGATTTCATTATTCAAATTTCAAACACTTGGGTTACTATACAGTAGTGAAGGCTAAAACGAAGCAAAGAAGACTATCAGACAGTCAAAAGCTCGAGCCTGAAGACCCATCTACCCAACGAGACAAGTGATACGAGCAGAATCGAAAAAAATCAAAAGAGTCATCCAAATACAAAGCCTAATGCAAAAAAGCAAAACCTTCGAACATGTTCAGGTTGAAAGGAAAAATATTAGTCACGAGAAAGAAATGTACATCTTTATACTTATTCAAAGTTGTTGTAACAGAAACAATTAGTGGTAAAAGATCATCATCAATGTACTCATTCAAAAAACTGTTATCAAATAAAACAGTTATGAATGAAAGATCTAAATCCTTGTATTTGTTTAGGAAATTGTTATCAAATAAAAACAGTTACGAATAAGAAAACATTTCCCTCGTACTTATTAGAAAACTGTTTCCAACGAAAATAGTTGCGGGTAAAACCCCCAATCTTTATAAAAATTGTTACTAGTAAAAAACAGTTGTTCCCTTGTATTAATATCGAAAAACTGTTACCTATGAAAAACAGTTACGAAATACAAGAGTATATCAAATCTGTTAAACAAAAACAGTTGCAACATGAGTTTTAGACGATAATCAAACACATCTAAAATATCGTGGAAGTTCAAACAAAAAACTTTCCTTGGAAACATTCTTAAACATGTGTAAAGTTCCTATCACTCTATTGCATTATCATGAAGTTGAGACGTCTTCTTCATGTCAATTATAAAGGGGCCTCTTCCATAAATTATGCCTATTACAAAAAGGCACACATTCAATATGACATCGTGCCTATTACAAAAAGGTATAAGTAGTTTAAAGCATTCTACAGTAAAAACTCAGAGGTAAAACTAAAACCTCGAAAAATTAAGCATGCAAAAGACTTAAAGAGTGAAACAGAAACTCAATAAAAGACGTACTAACATTAATATATTAAAACGGCTAAAACTAAATATTAACTTATACTAGTCGTATAAAATTTTTATATACAGTGTGGTGCCCCTAAGTTGTCATTTGGATACTTTGAATAAATCTAAATTTACCCTCGATGGGACTGGGGGTAACCACCAATTGAGACAAAAAAAGAGGGGTGAACCAACTAAACTTCTTCAAGAGGGGGGTTGACTTCACTGGCAGAAGAAGCGGGAGCAACTAGGGATGAAGAGGCATGAGCAGCTGGAGTCTCACCATCAGGTGAAGAAAGGTTATGACCTTGTTGAGCCTTCTCCATGGCTTCCTTGGTTTTAGCTATTTCAGCACTAAGGTCGAAACCCTCTTGACTCATTTCCGTCAATGTGTCAAGGCGAGAATTCATGTACGTCCAGCTCATATCGACAGCAGCCACCTATTCAAGATCTTCATAATCCCTTGCCCATACTTGAATCTCAGCTCTCAATTTGTCCTTCTCCGCTTCCGCAGCTTCATGGGCGGCCCTTAATGGTACAATCGACTCCTCTAGAGTTTGAGCTTTATCTAAAGCCTTATGAAGGTCCTCTTGAGTACGAGTGAGTGATTGCACGAGCTCTCTTGAGTATTCCTCCTTCTTCCCCAACAATTTTTTCAAGTCTCTAATCTCCTCTGAGGCACGGGACAACTGCTCAGCGAATGAAGACTCCAGAACACTCTTGTCTTTATTAGCCTGACTTGAAGAAGCCTACTCTACTACCAGTTATGCTTCCATGAGTCTCATATGCCGCTTCAAGGTACTCTTTTACTCTTCTAAAGCATCCATGTCAATCCTTAGGCTATCATACTATGCTTTCCAATTATCAGCATCGGCCTGCAACGCTTCTGTCTGCTGGTCCGTGTTTGAAATCCTCTTCATAAGCTCCATGCCTATAAGATTAATCTACAAGAAATAAACCAGTTAGATATGGTTTCATATACAAAAATGAAAGAGGATAACTTGCATCATACCTTCAAAGAAGTATGCACGACCTCATTGGCCCATGCAAGAGCACCGTAGCTGGCTAGCTGGCTAGCTTGGCTTTCTCAGAGGGACCTATCAAAGGCTTGAGCCATACTTCGAGCTCATCCATTTTCCTGAAAAGACTCCCCTCAGCTGGAACCTCTATTACCACATGCCGCATCTCTACTGGAAGACCCTACTTCCCTAGAGGAAGGCATGGAAGCAAGCAGAGATAAAAAAAACAACAGGCATGGAGGATTGAGGAGCTGGAGAAGCCACAGGTAAAGCAGCAGGCACGGAGGGTTGAAGAGTTAAGGAAGCCACGGGCAAAGCAACAGCTGGAGCTGTAATAGCCAAAGGAGCAGATGAGACAACCTCTCTTAAAGAAGTAGGAAAGACAGCAGCCAAATGGACATTGTCAGAAGCAAGGTCAAAACCTTCATGGAACAGGCAATCCACAGACTTATCAATGGGGGGGTGTGAGACATCTTCAAGGATAGAGTGCTCAACCACATACATGGAAGGCAAGGTCAAGGGTGTAGACTCATCATCTGAAACCACCCGCCTTCTCTGTGGCCTGTGTACTAAAGCACCTTCTTCTTCTTCTTCTAGAACGAGACTCACCCATCTTCCTCTTCGAGGAAGATGAACCAACAATAACTTTTTGAGCCTGAGCCAAATACATCTTCGGGATAGATGAAGCAGACACCCCACGAGCAGAGAACCCTATTAAAAGGGAAAAAGTTAAGCGACAAAGAAAGAAGAGACTCGAGTAAGGAAAGAAGCAAGAACAAGAGCTTCACTTACGGTGGGTCTTTACATGCCAACCATACCTCAGAGCGAGGTACTTCCAAGATATTTCTTCTAAAGGAGCAATGGACAACAATTTTTCTACCCAATCACGGACACCGGAGACATTCTCAACAGTATCCATGATTGCTGAGAGAAGAAGAAACAGATACGGTGTTAATAAAACATCTCAAGTCAGAACGAGGATAAAATAAATAGATGTGAGCCAAAGCATACTCACGTGCGCGATTCCACTTCTCAGGGAAGGGAATATTTTCTTCACCCACTAAACCAACAGTGGGTACAGCAACATACCGGAGGTACCAACCCCTATCCTTATCATCTCTAAGGGTTACCAACACTCTTTTGCTTCTAGCGGTCAGAGTAAAAACCCCTTCACCAAATAAGGTAGGAGATTAGAGATGAATAAGATGGTTGAAATTAAAAGGAACCGAGGCTAAAGAAGCCAAACTCCTAAGACATGCGACAACTCGTCACACAAGCGGACCAACTTTTCCTAAATAGATATTGAAAAAATGGCAGAATTCAATTATGACTGGGTCAATAGGGAGTCTAAACCTTAGAGTGAAAGGGTACGTATAAACAAAACAATATACCGTCTTGTAAGACATTATTCATTGATTACTATTCGGAATATAGACAGGGAAATCAGGCCTCCAAAAGCATTCCCTACGAACAAGGGAAATCTGACCCTTAGTTATAAGGGTTGGATACCTTTCGACACTTTCAAGTGAAGAAGATTGGTCTACAAGAACTTGACTATCTCTAGCAAAAACAAACTCAGCAGGGACAATTTCATCAACTCCAGGTTCATGAAGGCGTTCACCTCTACATCTAGACAAAGACCGAGAAACCTAAAACCTTAGAGAAAATAGAGATCTAGTGGAAGGAGAAGGAACTATCTGAGAAGAAGATGGCGTTAGATTTTCAATATCTATTACTCCCTGAGGTTGGTTTGAAGAATACATGTTTACAAAGGCAAGAAGAAAGTTCTTTACAAAAGAAAAAGTTAGAAAAGTGTTTTGTGGAAGCAAAGAAAAGGAGAAAGGTATTTATACTTGAGGACAACTGTCAAACATGGGAAAAAAGAAAAATAATGATGAAAAGTCATAATTGAAGATGTAACTTTGGGACTGGCACAGCCGCAAAAAGCCCTAGAAGGTGCCGAGTAAATGCACAACCAATCCGAAAAGGACACGTGGTATGAGCATTAAATGGAAGTGACAAACGACGCCTATGGTGCAGAGAAGAATACAATGTTTCGAGGAAAAGCAGCGGCAAAATATTCCTGCCATAAATGAATATCCACTTACCAAATAGTAATCGTTAAATATATGGTAAGTGGTGGGACTATCTGTATTGGTAAAAAAGAGTTTCACACGTAAGACAGCTTTTGACAACTCAGCCAGTCACGTGGACACAGGAAAATGCGACAGCTGGATGTGATTCTTTGAAGAGGTACGGAACAAAGAGGCACGATTCAGCAAGCCCTCTAGCTTATCAGCCACGGGAAACTCAACTTGATCAAAATAGGGGAGAGGCACGGTCAGAATGAATCTAGACAAAGCTACGGGCAGATTCAAGGACCCACAATTGATTACTCGAACGTTATGTAACCGTACCCCAATTATCGTTATCCTTTGTAACGCCTCATTAATGTCATAATTACTCATTAATGAGCAACCATAGCAAGAGTTGTACGTTATTTCAAGGAATCTCCTATATAAGGGAGGGGAATACAACTTGTAAAGGCATCTGATTCTCTAATACAATTTACTTCGCTTTTCTATATTTCTGTTATATTGTCTATTATTCATTTTTCTATATTTCCTTGATTATCAGTAACTCATTTTCATCCTAGAAATAACTTTAGTCAAAGGATCTAATTCTTTGGTTAAACACTCTCGGTGACGTAGTTCAGGGTGGTGGGGCCCAGCCCCGATTATATGCATTTCCAACCAGACCCGAGGCGGAGTCCTCCGATGCAGTTATCACAGGTACCTTTTCAGTTTGTAATAGAGTTGATTTAGTTTTATTTGATCTGGGGTCTACTTATTCTTCTGTGTCATCATATTTTGCCTCGTTTATGGTTGTGCCCCGTGACTCCTTGATTTTCCATGTTTATGTGTCTACGCCGGTGGGGGATGCTATTGCGGTAGATCGTGTCTATCGTTCGTGCGTAGTCGTTATTGAGGGTCATGAAACTAGTGTAGACCTTTTGCTCCTTGACATGGTTGATTTTGATGTCATATTGGGCATGGATTGGTTGTCACCTTATTATGCCATCTTAGACTGTCACGCCAAGACAGTTACTTTAGCGTTGCCGGGATTACCTTAGTTAGAATGGAAAAGGACTCCTGGTCATTCTCCCAGCATAGTGATTTCTTATGCCAAGGCTTGTCGCATGGTTGAGAAGGGATGTTTGTCTTATTGGCTCATATTCGTGATTCTGATGCCGAGGTTTCTTCAATAGAGTCAATGCCTATTGTCCGAGAGTTTCTCAAAGTGTTTCATGCAGACCTACCGGGGATGCCATCCGACAGGGATATCGGATTTTGTACTGATGTGGCTCCAGGCATTCATCCCATTTCTATTCCTCCGTACTGAATGGCCCCATCAGAATTAAAAGAATTGAAAGAACAGTTGCAAGACTTGCTTGATAAGGTTTTCGTCAGGCCTAGTGTCTCGCCCTGGGGTGCACCGGTTTTGTTTGTAAAGAAGAAGGATGGATCGATGAGAATGTGTATAAATTGCCAGGAATTGATGATTTATTTGATCAGCTTCAGAGTGCCAGTGTGTTTTCGAAAAGTGATCTGAGATCGGGCTACCATCAGTTGAAGATTAGGGTGTCTAATGTTCCTAAAACAGCCTTTCGGACAAGGTATGGGCACTATGAATTTTTGGTGATGTCTTTTGGCTTGACTAATGCCCCAGCAGCCTTTATGGATTTGATGAATTTGGTTTTCAAGCCTTATCTGGATTCCTTCGTAATTGTTTTCATTGATGATATTCTTATATACTCCCGCAATCGGGAGGAGCACGAGCAGCACCTCCGTATAGCACTCCAGACTTTGAGGGATAATCAGTTGTATGCAAAATTTTCAAAGTGTGAATTCTGGTTAGATTTAGTAGCTTTCTTGGGTCACATCGTATCAGCAGAGGGTATTCAGTTAGATCCTAAGAAGATAGAGCCAGTCAAGAATTAGCCTAGACTCACTTCAGCCACGGAAATAAGGAGCTTCTTGGGTTTGGCGGGATGCTACCGTCGTTTTGTGGAGGGGTTCTCCTCTATAGCAGCCCCGATGACGAGATTGACTCAGAAGGGTGCCCCATTTAAATGGTCGGATGAGTGTGAGGCGAGCTTTCAGAAGCTCAAGACAGCCTTGACTTCAGCACCAGTGTTGGTGTTGCCATTAGGTTCAGGAACTTTTATAGTATATTGTGATGCTTCCCGTGTTGGGATTGGAGCAATATTTATGCAGGGTGACAGGGTGATTGCATATGCGTCTCGACAGTTTAAAGTTCATGAGAAGAATTATCATGTCCATGACTTGGAGCTGGTCGCCATTGTTCACGCATTGAAAGTATGGAGGCACTATCTTTATGGCGTGCCATGTGTGGTTTACACGGATCATCGTAGCCTCCAGTACTTGTTCAAGCAAAAGGATCTTAATTTGAGACAGAGGAGATGGCTAGAGTTATAGAAAGATTATGACATCACTATATTGTATCATCCAGGAAAGGCCAATGTGGTGGCCGATGCATCGAGTAGGAAGGCAGTAAGTATGGGCAGCCTTGCATTTATTCCAATTGGTGAGAGACTGTCAGCTTCAGATATTTAGACGTTGGCTAATCAGTTTGTGAGGTTGGACATTTCCCCCAGCCATGTTCTAGCTTATACAGTTGCTCGGTCTTCCTTATTCGAGGGTATTAGAGATTGGCAGGATGATGACCCGCACTTGATGGTCCTTAGAGACACCGTTCGGCACGGTGGTGCCAAGAAGGTTACAGTTGGAGATGACGGTGTTTTGAGGGTTCAGGGTCGTATATGTGTGCCTAATGTTGATGGACTTCGTGGAGGCTCACAGTTCTAAGTATTCTATTCACCCGGGTGCTGCCAAGATGTACCAGGACTTGCAACAACACTATTGGTGGAGAAGGATGAAAAAGGATATTTTTGCCTATGTGGATCGTTGTTTGAATTGCCAACAGGTGAAATATGAGCATCAAAGACCCGATGGTTTACTTCAGCAGCTAGAGATTCCTGAGTGGAAGTGGGAGCGTATCACTATGGACTTCGTTATTGAACTCCCACGGACTCTGAGGAAGTTCGACGCCGTTTGGGTTATTGTGGATAGGCTGACTAAATAAACACATTTCATTCTAGGGGAAAGACTTATACTTCGGAGCAGTTGGAAGAGATATATATTCGAGAGATTGTTCGCCTTCACGGTGTGCCCGTATCTATTATTTCTGATCGAGGTACGCAGTTTACCTTACACTTTTGAAGGGCAGTTCAACGAGAGTTGGGTACACGAGTTGAATTGAGCATAGAATTTCATCCTCAGACGGACGGATAGTCCGAGCGTACTATTCAAATCATGGAGGATATGCTCCGTGCTTGTGTTATTGATTTTGGAGGTTCTTGGGATCAATTCTTGTCGTTAGCAGAGTTTGCCTACAATAATAGTTATCAGTCGAGCATTCAGATGGATCCTTATGAGTCATTATATGGTAGACGGTGTAAATCGCCAGTTGGGTGGTTTGAGCCGGGAGAGGCTCGCTTACTGGGTACATACTTAGTTCAGGAGGCCTTAGATAAGGTCAAGGTTATACAGGATCGACTTCGTGCAGCTCAATCTAGGAAAAAGATTTACGCCGACTGTAAGGTTCGTGATGTGGCATTCATGGTTGGAAAGAGATTATTACTTCGGGTATCGCCCATGAAGGGTGTCATGAGATTTGGGAAGAATGGCAAGTTGAGCCCTAGGTATATCGGACCATTTGAGATTCCCGAGAGAGTGGGGGAGGTAGCTTATAGACTTGCGTTGTCTCCAGGTTTATCCTCAGTTCATCCGGTATTCCATGTGTCTATGCTCTAGAAATATCATGGTGACCCGTCCCACGTGTTAGATTTCAGCTATGTCCAATTGGACAAAGATTTGACTTATGAGGAGGAGACGGTAGCCATTCTAGACCGGCAGGTTGGTCAGTTGAGATCAAAGAGTTACCCTTCAATTCGAGTTCAGTGGAGAGGTCAACCTGTTGAGGCAGCTAATTGGGAGTCCGAGTCGGACATCCAGAGTAGATACCCCCACTTGTTTGCCAATTCAGGTAATTTTCTATATTCGTTCGAGGAAGAATGTCTAATTTAGAGATGGAGATGACCCAAAGGGTCATATCATAAATTAAGACTCCATTCCAGGCTCATTATCCTTAAAAAGATTAATTTTATTTACCTCGATTTGCATGTGCAGTCCGGCGTGAAATCGAAAAGCTTTTATGTGAAAATATGAGAAATAATAATTTTTAGAGTTAAAATTTGGTTTTAGTTTACTTTGTTCATTTTGAGTAAACAGACCTGAATCCGTGTTCCGGCAATCTCGGGAGGTCCTCAATAGAATATGGGACTTGGGCGTATACCCGTAATTGAATTTCGAGGTCCCTAGCTTTAGAAATCAATTTTTGAAGAAAATTGTTATGCTGGATTTTTAAGGAAATAAAGAAATGAATTAATGTTTGAACTCATTGGTATCGGGCCTATATTTTGGTTCCGGAGCCCGGTACAAGTTTTTTATGATATTTAAGTCCTATTTTTGAAATTTGGTGGAAATCGGAGTATTTGACGTGATTCAGACGCCCGATTGAGAAATAGTGAAATTGAAGTGTTCTTGAGAAAAATCATGAGTTTTGAGGTTAAATTCGTAGTTTTTGATGTTATTTTCGTGATTTGATCACACGAGCAAGTCCGTATGATGTTTTTAGACTTGCGTGCATGTTTGGTTTTAGAGCCCCGAGGGCTCGGGTGAGTTTCGGGTAGGCTTCGGGATGTTTTGAACTTGTAAAACAAATCTGGTGTAATAGATGTTCTGGTGTGCCCGCACCTGCGAGCCTTGAGCCGCAGGTGCGAGCTGAAGCCCGCAAGGGCGACCAAGCCTGGGTTCCCCTGCGTCCGCAGGAGTAGACCCCTCTGCGCAGGTGCGCAACCGCAAAAGAGGTATTGCAGTCGCAGGTGCGGCCCAAGCTGCCCAGCTCCTTTTTCGCAGAAGCGGAAGCCCTCCCGCATGTGCGCAAGCACAGGTGCGAGGGTCGGGCAGTGAGTTCACATTAATTAAAACTCCAACCATTTTTCTTCTTATTTTTCACAAGGGTAGAAGACCTAGGGCGATTTTCTCAAGGCTTTTTTGTCCAAAATCATAGGTAAGTGTTCATTAACTATTTTCTTTCGATTACTCAGTGTTTTTCATAACTTTTTCAATCAAAAATCAAGAATTTTCATGGTAGAAATTGGGGGTGCGGGTGGAATTAGAGAATATTTTAAAAATCAAATTTTGACCTCGAATTGGGGTCGGATTTCGAAATTAATTACATACTCGGGCTCAGGGGTGAATGGATAAAAAAAATTTGGTCCGAACCCCGAATTTGGACCAAGCGGCCCCGGGGTCGGTTTTTAACTTTTTTTGAGAAAACTTAGGAGGTAAAGTTAGTTCCTTTAGCACTAATTAATGATATTGAATTAATTATGATTAGATAGGAGTGAGTTGAAGCCCAATTCCGAAGGAAAAGCAGCGCTTGAGCAGTGAGTGGCCTGTAATCTTAGCTTGGGGGACTAGGTATTGTGTGACTACTTGTTACCTATTTTGTTGCTAAATCCAATGTATAGGTGAGGTGACGAGTATCTATACATTGTGGTCAGGTCATAACATGCGAGTGAAAGTAAATTCTTGTTATTTCGATAGTTGTAAAGCCTATTACTTGTGATTATCTTGTTGTTGAAATGTTCGAAGTTTGGTACCCGGTTCCACCATGATGGATAATATTGTGAATATTGAATTGAGATTGAAATGATAAATGAAAATAGAAACTATGATAAAATATCGATTTTGTGCGGAATCCCTCTTTGTATGTTATTAATGATTCTGTGATTGGTAAGAAGGAGTGTAAAGCACGAAGGGTGATGCGGTGCATGATCCAAATATATTCAATTGTGATGAAGAGTGTAAAGCACGATGGGTGATGCCATGCCTGAATGAAATACATTGTGAGAGTAAAAGCACGAAGGGTGATGTCGTGTATGCTTATTGATGATATGGGGAGGATGAGAGTAAAAGCACGAAAGGTGGTGTCGTGTGAGTTCTTTTTTTTATTCTTGTTGCTTTAAATTATTGTTGATTACTGTTTATTGTTGTCTTGTTGTTTTTCTCACTCCTTGTGTTAAATTCCCCATAGCATGATCCCTTCCCATTATAGGATGTAAATATTAACCCTTTAATTGCTATTATTGTTGCTAGTATGCTTATACATGTCTAGGTTTTATGTGGTGTCATATCCTAGCCTTGTCACTAGTTTGCCGAGGTTAGGCTCAGCACTTACTCAGTACATGGGGTCGGTTGTACTGATATTACACTCTGCACTTCTTGTGCAGATCCAGGTATCGGTCAGAGTTGATTCTTTGAGCATAGTTGAGTTATTACGCGGAGACACGAGGTAGATCTGCTGGCGTCCGCAGATTCCTGGAGTCTTCCCTCATTTATTTAGATATTATTTTATTTCATTCAAAATAGAGACATATTTCTTTCAGCCCATTTATTTGTAGTACTCTTTAGTAGTTCGTGAATTGTGACACGACCCTGCGTAGTTATACATAGTAGATATTTAGTTCGTGGTTCGGTTTATTCATTCGGTTACTATTCATGAAGTTATTTATTGGGAAATGTTAGATTCAGTAGTCATTTAAGAATTGTTTATTCGTGTTTAAGTAATTTTTTTAAAGGAAATTGTTAGGGAACTTCTAACATTGGCTTGCCTAACAAGTATTGTGTTAGGCGTCATCACGATCCCGTGGGTTGGGAATTTGGGTAGTGACAATAAAATGCCCTAAATCAAACACTCGTAGAAATGCTTTAGGAGCGGGGCTATCATGATTACGTTTCTTTCATATAAATTCAAAGTATGTATTAGCACAACTTTGACCAAATCTTTTTCTTAAATAAACTAAGCATTAGGAATTGAGTATACGTACGCGTAACTCATCTTAAGTTAATTCTTTAAATGCGGATTATCAAGTGATTAATAGCGGTAAATGGTAAAAATAAACATAGGTCCTAAAATGAGTAATTAGACAAAATAGGCCAAGTATAAATTGCTAAGCGACCGTGCTAAACCACGGAACTCGGGAATGCCTAACACCTTTGCCCGGGTTAGTAGAATTACTTACCTAGTTTTTTCTGGTTTCGCAGACTTTAAACGAAGTCAAATTTTCCTCGATTTGGGATTTAAAATAAACCGGTGACTTGGGACACTAAATTATTTCAGGTGGCGACTCTGAAATAAATAAATAATCCCATTTCGATTAATGTCACTTAAATTGGAAAAAATCTTTTATATCCTTCTGTGG
The DNA here is from genome assembly GCA_005239525.1 of Nicotiana knightiana. Taxonomy (NCBI): domain Eukaryota; kingdom Viridiplantae; phylum Streptophyta; class Magnoliopsida; order Solanales; family Solanaceae; genus Nicotiana; species Nicotiana knightiana. Next base: position 141,161 of record ML384447.1, on the reverse strand, counting down.
GTAAAAAGGAGGTGTGACAGCTCTGGAGACTCTACTGGGGACCGCACCCAGAATCTCTGTTCAGGGTTCTAGAATTCGGATTTTTAATATGATTTTTATTTGGCTCTATTAATTATGATATTACTGCATTTTGTGGGCCTAATGTGCCAATTGCCACTCATTTACCGCTTTGATATTATTTGAACTGTATTTAAATCATTCTGAGTCTTCTAAAAAAAGGTGCACACGTTCGTGTGGCCCGCTTTTCTGTTAGAGGTCATACCAAATAAAAACGAGGATGGATCAGCCACTAGGCCGGGTAGACTTTCGTGCTCCTGGTACATCGCTCCCACCTCGACTCGAGTTGTCCGCTCGGGTAAGCCAGGTCTAGAACACATCCCCAGGTTTAAAATTTGAATAACAAAACCTCATGCAGGATCCCTAGTAGAAACGATTATTTGCATCACGTGCATTTGACTTAGGGGACTCAACACAGGGGTTGGGTCCGTCTAGGACAGGTGTACCCGAAATGAAAGACTATCCTGATGCATCTTAGCTTCTACGTGTGCATTTATTTGTTTCGGCTTGTGTTGACTAGCTAAAGAAATAAAAACAATAGAGATACCAAGAGTGAGGTAGAGTAGAAAACTCTCCCTATTTGAAAATCCCTGTATTAGAAAATTCCTCGAAACTCTGCCAAATTTTTGAAGAAACAAGAAAAGAAAATTGTATTTCAAAGTGAGTCAATATCATATTTTTCAATTATGTAAAAACGGACCGAACTACGCGGGTTTGATTCTCACCGGGTGTGAGATACGTAGGCAAACCTTATCAGTACCGACCCCATTTTTGCAAATAAACAAAAGATGTCCATTAGTCAAAAAATAAGACCGACCCAGCTTCGGTTAAGTCTTCTGTCGTTATTGCCGGAATAGCCTTAGAACACCTTGCATTGTCGAAGGGCTATCATCGCTAAGAACGGACATGTCTATCATTAAATCATCACTTTTCCCAGAAAAGTGCCTTACTTCGGCATCAAAACTTTATTCAAAAGTAAGAAGGGGCCATTATCGCAAAAATGACCATTCTGGTCGATGTTGCACAAATAGCCACCTTTAGGTGATTTTTTTTTAATTAAAAACTGGTTCTTGCGAAAAGAGTCTGCTTGTTTTGTCTTTCAAAATTAGAGTCAACCTTAACCCTACCCACTCACAGGTACAGAATGAATACCATCCAGAATCCACCATTGAATGTCATAGAGCAAGCTCCACTACAGCTCCAAATGTGGTGGTATGATCTAGACAATGAGGGTCAAGACTGGATAGTCGAACATCTGGGTGCTCTCACCGATATCATGAAAGTTAAGCCACGAAATGATTTAATCAAGGCTTTAGTGACCTTTTGGGATCTTGTTCGTAATGTCTTCCGCTTCTCAGACTTCGAGCTCACTCCTACCTTGGAGGAAATAGCGGGGTATACAAGTTTTGGTCGGGGTTTGAGAAATCAACAACTTATCTTCCCGAGGCCTATGTCAGTGTGCCATTTCTTTGATATCATGAACATCAGTAAAAAATAAGAAAGAACCGTGTAGTCGAGGCTACTACTCGTTCTACTTCCTGTACTCCAGGTATGGGCATCCAGAGGGGTTTGAAACACATGAAAAAGGTTTGAACAACAAACAAATCAAAGATACTTGGAAAGTTCACCGTCATTTCGCCTTCATAGTGGCATTTCTGGGTGTCATGGTCTTTCCAAATGAAAAGGGGACAGTTGATATCCGTATGGAGAGAATTGCCTAAGTCCTAACTGCCAAGGAGGATCACACACTCGCTCCACTAATATTGTCAGATATCTATCGGGTGTTAACACAGTGTAAGTCGGGGGAGACATTCTTTGAAGCTTGCAACATTCTTCTACAAATGTGGCTAATTGAACACCTTCGCCATCACCCAAAATTCATGAGCTACGGTCCAAGCAAGAGCAACTTCATTGAAAGCTATGAAGAAAGAGTGAAAGATTACAACTCCTCGGAAGGGGTTGAAGCTTGGATCATCCACTTGAGAACTTTAAAGGCAAATCAGATTGAGTGGACTTTAGGATGGCTCCTGGTGAGGGAAGTTATATAAATGTCAGCTACGAAGAATTATTTGCTATTGATGGGAATGAGAGGTGTCCAACCATATGCACCCCAAAGGGTCTTGAGGCAATTGGGAAGATATCAAGTAGCACCTGAGGATGAAGACTTGACTACCCAAGTTATTGAGTTGCATCCCGAAGCCCCACTTCCTGAAGCCTTGATTCAACAAATCTAGAATGGGCGCCGATACTTGTAAGAGGATAATCAAGTAACTGATCTTGACAAAGACGAAGTAGATCCGATCTATGCCACATGGTTTGAGAAAAGGAATTGCATTGATGAGGAACCAGCGACCGAGCCAGAAAGGCCCGCCAAGAGGCCTCATATTCAAGCTTTTGATGACAAAATTCAAGAACAGTTGGCCTGGGGAGAAAAAGAAAAGAAATATTATGCCACTATCCATGCCTTGGAGGCAAAACCAAGGAATCTCGCATTCGATAATGACTTACATGCACAGATAGTTGAAGGTGAAAAGAGACAATTAACCCGAGAGAACAGGGCGCTCCGAGCCCAACTCCAGAATATGAGAATAGCCGCTGAAACGCCTGTAAGAAGCGAGAGGGATGAAAAGATTATCAACAACTTAAGGATGAAGGTCCACGACTATGCAACTGACTTGATAAAAACCGAAAAATATTTGCTTGATGCTCAAACAAAGCTAGCTAAGGGAGCAGAAGAACATGACCACCATTTGAGACACAAATATGGCAAAGAAATAACAATCCTAAAGGAAAAACTGTTTGCCCTTGGGAATGAAATGGTCAAGCAAACCAAAGATTTTAACACAGAAAAAGAGCATTGCTACGCACTAATCTGCCAACTAGAAGAAATCGTGCAACAGCTACAGGACCAAAACAACACAAGTACACAAGTGTTGGAAACCCGGGCACAACAAATTGGGCGTCTGCTTCAAGAGAAAGTAGTCATCAGAACCAGGATTAAGGAAATAGTTTTCTATGTCGTGATGAAATGTCACGAATGTGAAAACATGACTAGGTCCATGTTTTCGCTTCTATGATGACATTCGTCCACCAGGTGATGGATGATTTGGACCGTATTCAAGAAGACATTGTGCGCAAGCCTGCGCAAAGACCTGCCAATGCCCCATAAGCTCCAAGAAGACCAGTAGAGGCCCTCATGTACTTTTGATTATCAAGTTTTCGAGTCTGTACTTCACTGCATTCTAAAGTTTAAAATTGTTTTGTCGTTTGTTTTGAGTCTGTATTGTTTTCTATATATAGTTGTCAGTACTTTAATTCCCTGTAATGAAAAGCGAAAAAAGAGATATCTTTATTAATGAAATGAAAATGCACTTTGTTACTTTATATCTATTCCTTGAACTACATAATGATCTGATTCATGTGGCATCATGATACGTAGGCAATACACATAGGATTCGATCATAACCCTAAAAGAAAGTAATTAAGAAAGCAAAAGAGGGAAACAATAAAGCCGGAATGAAACACACAGCCGGAATGAAACATCTTAGAAAATGTTTGACTGCTTAGGTGCATTGCATTCCCCAATATTTGATTCCCTATGTGTTAAATATCTCAAACTAATCGGTTTGTTGTGGTTGAATAGATCAAGATCCCATTTTTAGGTCGTTGGTTTTGTAGTGGTATTCTTCATTCACATCCTTATTTCACGAGATCAAAAGGAAGTATCGCAATGGCCTCAGAGAGTCATCTACCTATCGTTTAGTCCGAGGATAGCCCTGCATCGGTTATCCCACAATCAGAGTCAGCAACTGCCGAGGAGAATAGAAGGCTAAGATGTTGCATGCTAGAAATGTAAGATGCATGGTCTAATGGTAGGGAGCCACCCAGTACTATCCCTGGCTTCCCCCAGGTAATCCCGAGGACAAGAGGAACTACCAATGTCTCTATCTCAGTACCCAACCCATTCATCCCATTCGGGTTCCCCACCATGACAACTAACTTCACTGGAATGCCTTCTGAGGACCGCCCCCAGGTACCATCTTCAGGAATGCCATCTACTGTGTTCACTGCACCACCAACCGCGTGTATGGCACAAATAACATTTCCTCGACAAAGCTTTGAACCATTAACCTTCACTTTCCAAGCTCCCCAGTTCCAATTGGACACCGCTCGGGTTACCCCGAATTCCTATCCTCAGCACCCGCAATCTGAATTTTCTGTAGAACAAGAGAGAGTCTTGAGGAATCCTGAACAAGAGGAGATAACACGAAAAATGAAAAGCATCGAGCAAAGCCTCAAGAATATACAGGTCCTGAGTGGCCAAAAGAGCATCTCATATAATGATATGTGCATGTTCCCTCAAGTGCATCTACCTGTGGGCTTTAAGACGCCAAAGTTTGAAAGATATGATGGGCATGGAGACCCGATTTCCCACTTAAAGCGATATTGTAACCAGCTGAGAGGAGCGAGTGGAAAAGAGGAGTTGTTAATGGCCTACTTTGGAGAAAACCTCACCGGAATTGCTTCTGAATGGTATATAATCCAAGACATCTCCCATTGGCACATATGGGATAACATAGTCTGGGATTTTGTAAGATAGTTCCAAATAGTGTGGACATAGCTCCAGACAGAAATTCTTTATCCGACCTCAAAAAGAAAGCCTCGGAAAGCTTCCGAGAATACGCTATCAAATGGCGTGAACAAGCGGCCATGGTAAAACCCCCGATGGATGAGGCCGAGATGGTCAGTGTCTTCTTACAGGCCCAAGAGGTCGATTATTTTCAAAATATGATGCCTGACATGGGCAAATCTTTTGCGGAGTCCATCCAGATTGGTGAAATGGTAGAAAACGACTTGAAAACAAGCCGCATCTTAAGTCAATCATCTCTAAGAGCCACTTCCCAAGCCATTCAGAGCGGCTTAGGAGGTTTATCAAGCCGGAAAAAGAAAGAAGAGGGAGCCATGATGAATTCAAGCTTAAGAGGTTCTCGACGGTCCCAGGATTATTCTGGCCCACCTTCCAAGGCCCCGCAACATTATTACCCTGACCAGGACGCAGCCTATATTATGGACCCTCATCCTTATGCAGTAATGAATGCTCATCCATACACCTGACCACAACAACATTACAATCAGAACAGAGCTCCACCTCTAAGAAATAACCCTCCTTACCAAGCTCTGTATAACCACGTCCTCTACAGAATAACTACCAATATAACACTTGTCCCCATGAACCACCCAGAAAGACTGACTTCATACCCATCGATGAGTCGTATTCTAGCCTCTTCCCGAAATTAGTCCAAATGGGCCTTTTGCAGCCTGTACCTCCAAACAGACATAACCCAAAATCTACATCCTACAGGCCAGGTACCAGGTGTGCTTATCACTCTGGGGCAGAACGGCATGACACCGAGGACTGTTGGACCCTTAAAAGAGCAGTCGAGAACTTGATCAAACAGAAGAGAGTAGTGCTAAGGGACGAGGAAGTCCCCAATGTAACTAACAACCCGTTACCGGCCCATAACAACGGGCCAGTCATCGGGATGATTTGTGAAGATAAAGAATTCGACCTTGCATTGAAATCCATTATTACCATCGCTGATACAGAAAAGAAACCCAAAACAGTGGCAAAACAGGTCAGGGATGAAAAGAAGAGAAAGTCCACTCTCCAAAATGAAGAAAAGGCCGAGGAAGCAAAGACATGGGCAGCACCCTCCAAAGAGGCCATCCTCTACGTTAGGGGTGGGAATTTGGTATTTCAGTTCAGTATTTAAGAATTTCGGTTTGGTATTCGGTTTATCAATTGTGTATACCAAATACCGTACCAAATTATTTCGGTACGGTTCAGTATTTATTATTTTGGTTTAGTACGGTTTCGGTACGATTTCGATTTAATATTTGCTAAATAAGCAACACTAACGAGTGACAATGAATTAATGAAATGTTGCCAGTTCCATTCGTAATAACAAAGTGCTGCCTTAGTTCAAAAACGGTTTCTGCTAGCCAACATCCAACTCAAAAACGAAAAAGTATTTAGTAGCAGCACAAAATAATAAACATTTAGCTATTCCAAGTCTATAATGAATGACAAAATGAATAATAAGTTCACATTCAACCATTTCAAAGCCATTCCAGCCAAATTCCAAAATAATAAGTTCACATTCATAATAATCTCATATCCACAAAATGAACGACATTAGCATTTAGCAGCAACATAATAAACATTAAACAAGTCTCACAGCAGAATTACAACAGCAGCAGTGTAGCAGCAGCAGTGTAGCAGCATTAACAGGCATAAACACAGTGCAATAGGAGAATTAACAGCATCAGATTTAACAGTCTAACAGTAGCAGCAGTGCAACAAAAACAACATAATGTTTTTTAATAATTCGATAATTCGGTATTTTGGTATACCAAAATTTCAAAATTCTAATACCGAGAACCGTACCGAAATACCGAAAAGAACCGAAATTGAGATACCGAATTAATTCGGTCCGGTTTGGAATTCGGTTTTTCGGATTTTATGCCCACCCCTACTCTACGTCCCAAGAGCTCCCAGAAAGGGGCAGCTTATGTTAATCCCTCCAAAGAGGTTGGAGCAAAGGAGAACCACGTCAAATTTGCCAAAAATGTATGTACCAAAGGGGACGTATGTGGTACGGAGGCCAGTCATTCTACCTAGGTTGGATGAGCCTTTGATCATTAGTCGCATGCCACAAATACCCATAAGAGACACTACTGCGATCCCTTGGAACTACAACTAGACGTTGGTCACATATAAAGGGAAGGAAGTTAGAGGAGAAGTAAATGAAACAAACCAATCTGGGAAGTATCATAACCCATGAGAATTGAACAAAACCAAGCAGAAGTGTTTCCCCCTAAAAAAGCCTGTTACTGCTGAAGAAGCGGAGGAATTCTTCCGAAAGATGAAAACCTCGGAGTATACTGTAATTGATGAACTTAGAAAGGCTCCCTCCCAGGTTTCACTCTTGTCTCTACTGATGAGCTCAAACGATCACCAAAAGGTGCTCTAAATACGCTGAATGAGGAGTATGTTCCAATCGAGACCACGGTTCAACAGTTGGAAAGAACGGCAGAGCGGTTCTTCGAGGTTAACCGAATATTCTTCAGCCGAAATGACTTGCTCCCGAAGGAGCTGCCCACAACAAGGCCCTACACTTAACTGTCAAGTGTGAGGGATACTATGTGAAAAGGGTCATGTTGGACGGGGGGGAGGGTCCGGGGTAGATACTTGCCCTCTCTCAATATTACAAACGATGGAAATTGGGACTGAAAGGATTAGGCCGGACAATTTTTGTGTGCGAGCTTTCGACGGTGTCAAAAGGGATACTATAGGAGAAATTGATTTAGTCCTAACCATCGGACCCTAGATTTTGATGTAACATTCCAAGTTCTGGACATGGACACTTCCTATAAATTTCTATTAGGAAAACCCTGGATCCATGTTGCGGGAGTCATGCCCTCTACTCTCCATCAAATGGTCAAGTTCGAATATGAGAACCAAGAAATAGTTGTCCATGGAGAAGATGAACAGTCAATCTACAGGGACCCGTCAGTCCCATGTCTTGAGGCAAGAGAGGGAAGCGAGCACACATCGTTTACCAAGCCTTTGAAATTGTGCTCGCCGACCAGTGTGAGGAAGACCCCATGTCCTCAACCTTGTTTATCAAGCGCATAAGTCATGGTTTCCAGCGAAACGATCAAACATGGATACAAGCACGAGAAAGGGCTCGGGGTATCCTTGTAGGGTGTCACAGAACCTGTTACCTTGCCTGCCAACAAAAAATTCTTTAGCATAGGTTTCTAGGCTACCGATGCCGATGAAAAATGGGCTAATAAACGTAAGAAAGATGGGTGGGTTTTGCCTCATCCAATCCCGCACCTCGCCAGATCATTTGTTAAGCCAAGATATATAGAAGAGGAAGAATAGGCCTTTACGGCCGATGAAATTGAGGATATTTGTGAAGATATGAGGCAAATTCTCTACGAAGTCCACATGGTCCAACCGAGCGAAGGCTCAAGCACGCTGGGGTGCAATACATGGGAGCCAATGCTAAATTGAAAAACTGGAAAGCTACTCCATTCCCAGTCAGGCGGGAATCCCGGTAGTTCAATCTTGCCATATTTTCTGCACTCTGAGTTATTTCAGGGTGTAACTCGAGTGTTTTTAGTTTGTTGTCTTTTAAATTCCAATGTAAACCCTGCTATCTTCAAATTCAATGAAATGAAATCAATATTTCATCGTCTATGGATCTTTTTCTGTTATTCTTTCTGATTTTGTTATTTTTCTTATCTTTTCAGTCCTAATAATGCGGACTAAAATAACATGACATGCTTGCGGACTTCATGCCCAGATCTTAAAACGTTGTCTAACTGTGAAATAATGAATCAAGAGCTCGAATATGATGAAGATGAGGCTTTTAGGGAAATAAATCGAGAATTGGAACAATTTGAGAATAAAACTAAGCCAGACCTAAATGAAACCGAGCCAATTAATTTGAGCAGTTCAGAAGAGATCAGAGAGACCATGATAAGCATTCACGCTGAGGAAAAAACTAGAGATACATTGATTCAACTTTTGTTTGAATTTAAAGACGTGCTTGCATGGTCCTACGACAATATGCCAGGACTAAGTGTCGATCTCGTAGTAAACAAATTACCAACTTATCCCGGTTGTCCGCCTATCCAACAAAAGCAGAGAAAATTCAAAACAGACATCAACGACAAGATTAAAGAAGAGGTTGCAAAACAACTAAAAGCCGGTGTGATCCGAGAGGTCCGATAAACTACATGGTTAGCCAATATAGTCCCGGTACCAAAAAAGGACGGGAAGATCCGAGTATGTGTTAACTACATGGATTTGAACAAAGCGATTCCCAAGGACAACTTTTCGTTACCAAACATCCACATCCTTGTCCACAATTGTGCCAAACATGAGGTACAGTCTTTTGTGGATTGTTATTCTGGGTATCATCAAGTCCTGATGGATGAAGAAGATGCAGAAAAGACAGCTTTCACCACACCATAGGGGACCTACTGTTACAAGGTCATGTCATTCGGTTTGAAAAACGTCGGGGTAACTTACATGAGAGTTATGACTGCCATCTTCCAAGACATGATGCATCAAGAAATCGAGGTGTACGTTGATGATGTAATCATTAAATCCAGAACACAAGAAGCCCATGTTCGAGATTTGAGAAAGTTCTTTGAGCGTCTACATAAGTATGACTTGAAATTGAACCCTGCTAAATGTGCATTTGGGGTTCCATCTGGGAAACTCTTGGGGTTTATAGTCAGTCGAAGGGGTATTGAGTTAGGTCCAACAAAGATAAAATCTATCCGAGATATTCCGCCTCTGAAAACCAAGAAAGAGGTCATGAGCTTGCTGGGAAGATTGAATTATATCAGCCGGTTCATCGCCCAGCTTACGACCACCTGTGAGCCCTATTCAAGCTATTAAAGAAATACGCGTCGATTAAATGGACAGATGAGTGTCAAGAAGCTTTTGATAAGATCAAAGAATATTTGTCAAATCCGTCGGTATTGGTCCCGCCTGAAACTGGAAGACCTTTGTTCCTGTACCTAACGGTCTTGGAGAATTCTTTTGGTTGTGTCCTCGGGCAACATGATGAGACCGGGAATAAATAGTAAGTCATCTGCTATATGAGAAAGAAATTTACTAGTTATGAATCCAAATACACCTTCCTGGAAAGAACTTGTTGTGCCTTAGCTTGGGTCGTTCAAAAGCTCAGACATTATTTGTTGGCCTATACCACGTATCTCATAACCAGATTGTACCCTCTAAAGTACATATTCCAAAAATCGATGCCTACGGGAAGGCTAGCCAAGTGGAAAATCTTGCTCACTAAGTTTGACATTGTCTATGTCACCCGCACGGCCATGAAAGCCCAAGCCTTGGCCGATCATTTAGCTGAGAACCAAGTTGATAACGAGTACCAACCCCTAAGCACTTATTTCCCAGACGAGGAAGTAAATTCAGTTAAGGTAATCCCAGAAGACACTAAGACTTGGAAAATGTTTTTTGATGGAGTTGTAAATACGAAGGGTGTTGGGATTGGGGCAATTTAGATTTCTCCCACGGGACAGCACTATCAGGCCACCGCCCGTCTTTGGTTCTTCTGTACAAACAACACTGCTGAATATGAAGCTTGCATAATGGGCATGAACATGGCAATTGATATGGATGTAGAGGAATTATTAATCATGGGAGACTCTGATTTGATCATTCGGTAAGCATAAGGCGAATGGGAAACTCGATATATCAAGCTTATCCCATATAAACAACATGTGGAAGATCTTAACAAACGATTCAAATCCATTGAGTTCAGGTATATCCCTCTATTCCACAATGAGTTAGATGACGCATTAGCTACCTTAGCTGCAATGTTGACGTATCCGGGCAATGTCCATATTGACCCGTTAGAGATTCAAATCCAAGAAAGACATGGTTATTGCAACACGGTTGAAGTAGAACCCGATGTCCAACCGTGGTATCATGATATTAAAAGGTTCTTGAAAACAAAAGAATACCCGTAGCAAGCCAGTGGAGACAAAAAGAGAACCATTAGAAGGATCGCCAGCAGTTTCTTCTTAAACGGAGAAGTGTTGTATAAAATAACTCCAGATTTAAATCTGTTAAGGTGTGTGGACGCCAAAGAAGTTGAAAAGATCATGAACGAAGTGCATTCAGGAGTATGTGGGCCCCACATGAACGGATATTTCCTTGCAAAGAAAATCATGCGGGCAGGTTATTACTGGATGACCATGGAAAAGGATTATTTCGGTTTTGTCCGAAAATGCCATCAGTGTCAGATACACGGTGACCTGATTCATGCACCACCCTCAAAGTTTCATCCTATGTCATCACCTTGGTCGTTTGTTGCTTGGGTATGGATGTCATCGGGCCCATCGAGCCGAAAGCCTCAAATGGGAAAAAATTTATCTTGGTTGCCACTGATTATTTCACAAAATGGGACGAAGCGGTCACCTTCAAAGTCGTCACCAAGAAAGGAGTGGTGGACTTCGTGCATTCTAACATTATCTGTCGTTTTGGTATTCTAAAAACTATAATTACCGACAACATTGCGAATCTGAATAGTCATTTGATGAGGCAGGTATGCGAACAATTTAAAATTACACACCGCAATCCACTCCTTACCGACCCAAAGCCAATGGCACCGTTGAAGCGGCAAATAAAAACATCAAGAAAATCCTCAGGAAAATGATCCAAAGTTCTAGGAAATGGCACGAGAAGTTGCCTTTCGCATTATTAGGATATCGCACGACTGTGCGAACATCAGTTGGGGCTACGCCTTGTTTATTGGTTTATGGCACTGAAGCCGTGATACCTGTAGAAGTCAAAATTTTGTCTCTTCGGATCATTGTTGAAGCTGAAATCGAGGATGATGAATGGGTCAAAACCTGGCTGGAACAGTTAACTATGATTGATGAGAAACAGATGACTGCAGTTTGTCATGGGCAGTTGTACCAGCAAAGAATGACCCGCGCCTACAACAAGAAAGTGCGGCCTAGGAACTTCGAAGTGGGGCAACTCTTTCTAAGACTTATTCTCCCGCATCATGAAGAAGCGAAAGGAAAGTTCGCCCCGAATTGGAAAGGTCCACACATTATAAGAAAACTGCTGCCAAAAGGAGCATTGAACTTAGGAGACATCGAAGGAAATGACCCCGAAATGGCTATCAATGTAGATGCAGTCAAAAGATATTATGTTTAACCACTTTCGCGGTCTTGACACTCTCCGATTGGGTTGACGAAGGCTTTCATTCTCGCTATACAAACACTATCAACTTTTGTAAACCCTTTGAGCCGTCTATTCTTCTTTCATCACCCTCCTTGGAACCAAAGTTGTCCAGAAAAAAATCAAATCAAAACAAAAATAAAATGTTTCCCTGAACTACATTCGACTAGATTCTGAAAGGATATGTAGGCAGCCTCTCTCTGGGGTTCAGTCGCACCAAAATAAAAATCCAAATTCCCTCCTCCCCCCGAAGATGAAACTGGGGCAGAATTTACAATGGTTTGGCGACGTTTTCGCCTAAAAGGTTCCAAAGTTGCAATTCAATTAAAATTCTTTTTACCTAAAGCATTTTCAAGTCCTTCAGATCAATCAGTAAAGATGTTCAAATTGGAATATATGGTTACTTGGATATAATACAATCAAATGAGAGAGTCCTACCGATAAAAACCCACATGGGCACCGTAGGGCGATGGTAAGCAGAGAAACTGAAAATGAGAGAGTGTTGTTAGTGAAAACTCGCAAAGAGCGCTATAAGGTGACGACAAGAAGAGAAATGGGAGAGGTTAGCAGGTGAGAACCCGCAAAAGGCACCGCTGATCGAAAAGAGGATAATTAGTCACTGACATGGACAAAGTCCCGGACAAAGTCCCGGGCCTCAAATCCCTAGCTGCACTTTTTCCAACATAAGGTCTCCATTCCCTAGTTGATGCCAACATAACTCGATGCCAACATAGGATATCTCATTCCTTAGTTGATGAATTTTCCAACATAGGGTCCCACTCCCTAGTTGATGCTAGCATAACCTGATGACTTTTCTAACATAGGGTCCCACTCCCTAGTTAATGCCAGCATAACCTGATGACTTTTCCAACATAGGGTCCCACTCCCTAGTTGATACCAGCATAACCTGATGACTTTTCCAACATAGGGTCCCACTCCCTAGTTGATGCCAGCATAACCTGATGATTTTTCCAACATAGATTTCCACTCCCTAGTTGATGCCAACATAACCTGATGACTTTTCCAACANGATTGGTATCGGTTTACCTCTTATCGGACGGTTATCGGGCGGTTTATCGGCCTAATTCTACCTATGGTAATCGACTACTAATTATACCTACTAATGTAACTCCTTGGGTAAACTCTGGTCTAAGACAGTAAGACTAGCAAAAACAGAGGCATTAAGTCATTAACCAAATTCATATTACTCTATCATATTCAACATTTAACCGTGTGCATACATTTGAGGTTTACAATGGATGAAATTGGTTTCAGATTTCAGACATGACATCAACAAATATACACTTTGCCTTTATAAACAAAAGCTTATACTTTTGTTACTGCCAAGTGCCAACTGCCAGTCTGCCATAATGTCCAGTTAACGACTTAACGTCCATTTTGCTACTGGCTTACTGCCAACTGCCATTACAGAAACAGAACGTCCATTTGCAAATTACAAAATGACAGCACTAAAAAGCAGAACACATTTGCAAATTGTACACAATCAGGGGACGCTCATTTGAGAAGTCTAGCAGCAGCAGGGCATTGGCCAAAATTCGCCTCTCAGCATCAACCAGTGTTACAGATCCCCATTGATTCAACCTGCTGAAAAGAAGAAGAAAAATGGTTTAAGTACTTCAACCTGCAAAGTAATTCAACCTGCAAAGTAATGGTTTAAGTGATTCAACCTGCAAAGTAATTCATAGCATCCATGTTTTAAGTGTTTGGTTTATTTTCAAAATGAACTAAACGAGAAAACAATTGCTGCTTACTAACTAAAGTAACTTACTAATAAAAATACTTAAACTAAATAAGGAACTATCTCTTGGAAATTAAGGAAACCTATCTTTTGCTTCCCACTGTTAGTTCAAAATGAACTAAACTATCTCTTGTTAAGAATCAAACCATCACAATCACAAACAAGGGTTAGTTTCTTCTTTCTCTACTTTTTGCACTCCTAGCCACAGAGGGGAAATGAGGCTCAACTAATTGAGAATCCAATAGCATAAGTGTGAAATTAAAGAAGATGAAAAAATCCCAGGAAACGTGAAACTAAGCTATATATGGAAACTGTTATGCTTTTTTTTATCATCCTATTCTTGGAGAAACACAATGCAAAAAAAAAAAAAAAATTGTCTTTAACTTTTGATTTTGAAGACATCAACAAGAAAATAAACTTACTAGATTTTAGGAAACAGAGAGAGGGATACCGGAGACGGCGAGTCACAAGTAGACCGGAGACGGGCAGACGGTTGTCGCCTGTCGGGCGTCGGCTGGTGAAGTGAAGTCGATGAGGACGAGGACGACTGGCGGACTGGATGAGGACGAGGAGACTGGACGAGGACGAGGACGAGGACTCGAGGTCGAGCCGTCGAGGAGAGTGGAGACTGGAGAGTGGATACTGGAGAGTAGGGCAAACGGGCGACGGCAGTAGGCGTTAGGAAATAGGAAATTAGGAATTAAGTTTAGGGTTTCTGTTTGTTTAAGAATTAGGAGAGTGGAAGGGTTTTTGTCATTTTGTGTTTTGTTTTTGATATTTAATATATAATATATAATTATATATGGATAAAAATAAATTTTATATTCTTAACGGGTTAACGGATTAGCCGTTAAGAAAATTGAATAATCCGCCCCCAAACCGATAAGCCGTTAATTAAAAAATCCCAATCCGTTCCCCGTCCGTTAAACCGTTAATCCGATACCGTTAAGCCATTAAGCTTCGGCTCGGTTTGGTTTTCGGTTTCGGATCGGTTTTGAACACCCCTACTCCCTAGTTGATGCCAGCATAACCTGATGATTTTTCCAACCCAGGGTCTCTAATCCATAGTTGATTTCACCTTTTAGACATAGGGTCTACAGTCCCTAGTCTACATTTACTTTGGGTGCACCAGTCCCGCTTTTTATCGCTTTCAATAATAAAGTAGTATAGAATTTTGTTACAATAACTCGAAAAAATTTCCTAGCAAAAACTGGCACAGAAAATTTCGTTCGTTTGTTTTTTATTTTGACCAGATTATACCTTAGGACACTGGGTTCGAGACAACAAAAGAAGAAGTTTCAATCCAGAATAAAAGAAAAGAAGAAAAAAGAAAGTTGAACCCAAAGTACAGAAGTGGAGAAGATGTAGACTGCTTGGGACAAGATTGAAGTCATCAGTTCTATATGTCCCGTCTTGATCCGAAAGACGAGAAAATTGAACAAGCACTTACAGATAACAAGCATCAAGATCCAGATCAGAGTCTGCATAAAGAACTAGTCAAGACTCTAGATCAAGCTTCGAAAACTTACATATAGGAATCTTGTAACTCGTAGCTGATAGGCTTAGGTAGTTTTCTTCGTTTTGTTACTTTGGAGTAATAAGGAGTTCAGCAGCAGTAACAGTAGTAACCGTAGTGAAATCACAGCTTTCCGGTAGTCCTAGCTACCAAAACTTCCAGAACTATACTGACCTGATTCCTTTATAGCCAAAGATATGTAGGCAACCTTTGAAGCAAGGTTCGGTCAGATTTTTTCGAAATGCTTCCCATGGAGTATCAAAACGGGTAAAATTCGTTCGTGATTGCTCACTTTGTCTTTGCCCGAAAACTCGTCGTGTTTTCGAGAAAAGAGGGGCAGCTGTGAGCATGTAATTTTTACCCTACCAAAATATTCCTATAAGATTAATAAATAAAATTAGTCCTATTTATTTTTAGATTTTTTTTAGGATTTTTTGGTGTTTATTTGGAATTATTTGCACTTTAGTCGCATTTTCATTTTTTAAAGTTATGAAAATTAATAAAAAATATTTAAACCTTCATCATCATGCATTATTAGGTTTTTAATGTAATTTAATACCTAATTACACATTTTAATCACTTCATTGAAAGAAAATCAAAAAAAAATTGTTTGTTTTGACATTTTTAAGTTTTAGTATTAAATTAGCAATTTTCCTTTTTAAATCTAAGATTGACTAAATATGTAAACAATACAAATTGATAATTAGTGTAATTTTATAATTAAGACAATTTAGTACATAACTTAGGGCTTATTTAAATTAACTAGCTTTTAAGATTAAAGAAAAAGGGGGTCTTTGCTTCTTCAAACCAAGCCTAACCCCAAATTCAATTCAAAAATACCAAGTTCAATCCCCAAATACACGATCCAAAACCACCCAGCCCAAATCCCATCCGGTCTGCCCCATCTCCCCTCTATTTAATACAGGTAGTTGATCTCTAATAGATCCAACGGTCCGGAACTCCCTCCCTTTTTAATATAAAAGTGTCATAAACCCTCCATTCCCCCTCATTTCCAAACTCCCCACTCTCTCACATTTGTCTCTCTAACTCCCCAAACCCTAGTCTCACCTCCCTAGCCACCCCAACTCCCTCCTCTCTCCTTCTGTATCTTCTACCTCCGCCTCTCCCTACAGCGTCGCCGCCTGCCGGCGGCCTTCAACCGCCACCAAACACCACCAAAATTACACCAATCAACTCCTCTCCTTCTCCTCTACCTAACCCCACCAACCAATCCACAAAACACCAATGAATCTAAACCTAAAATAAGGCCGAAACCCTAGTTCCACCCTAACCCCGCTGCCGAAAATCGCCTAAGGCGGCGGTGGAGCTCCAAAACTCCTCAAACTCACACCATACACTCTCCTAACCTCCTTTAATCTCATCCTACCAAACAAATCCCCAAAAACCCAACCAAAATCCCTAGATCTTAGATCTAAAAGGCCGAAACCCTAACCACCACATCAAGGATCTCGTGCCAATATCTCCCATCAAGGATCTCAAATCCCAAATGGGTGTATTGGCATGAGAGTTTTAGCGGCTAAATTTGATCTTTTTACGAAAAAAAAAAAGAAAAAAAAAAGCTTAACCTAGTTTGTATAATAATACTCATGACAAGATCTTTCACCGGGGATTTTAGATTCTGAGAAAGAGTCTTGGCGCGAGGTTTTTAGCAACTAGATCTAAAAAATGGAGTTCTTTAATTGCTGTTTTTATTCTTTCTGTTTTTCATTATGTTTATTTTTATTATTATTGTTTATTTCCAATATTGTATTTTATTTTTTTATTTACTGTTATGTATTTATTGTTATTTTATTTACTGCTTTTTTTTTTCTTACTGTTATTCTTTTTTCGTTTTTTGTTGTTGTTTATTTACTATTTCCTTTACTTATAGTTATTAATTGATTGAGCCTAGAAAAATAGACAGACTCATAGCTTTGTTAAAAAAATTTAAGAGTCCAAGCTATTCAGGCCAAGAGTCACCTGACTCAGGCTCAGAACTAATCTGGTTCTAAGGTAATTTTATGACCCTTAAGGGTCAATTTTGGAAACATAATAACGGTCCCAATGTTGAGTAGGAAAATAGGGATAAGATCCAAAAATAGGACACTTGTCCATTTTTTGAGATAAGGAAGGTACTAGAAATTGGATAGCTCTCCATTTCTGTCAAAAAGATGCATTTTTCCTAATTTTTAGGAAATTATGGCATATTCTTTTGTATCCTAATTCTTATAACTTTTTACTCCTTCACTCTACAAATACACTCTTTCTTTTCATTATACACAAACCTGGATATACATTTTAGACCTAAAAATACACTGATATAAATCTGAAAAATAGAGAAAATTTCCTGAAAAATACACTAATTCTGCACTGCTTTTGGAGTCTCTTTCTTTCACTTTTAGCAAAGAACTCCTACTGGTTTCATACTATTTTCTCGGATTCTTGGGTTTTTGATTGGAAGTTGTTTTGGGTTTTCCTGTTCGGATTTTCTGGTTGCTGCTTTTACTCAAATTTTCAGAGATATATTTTCTCTCTTTGCTTTGTTTTCTTGCTGATGTCAAGGTATTTTATTAACAATGTAAAGTTAATATTGTTGTATCATGAATGTGATTTGCTGGTTATCAAGAATCTGTATTTTATTTGAATGCTACATGAATCATGTTGGTTGTTTAAGAGTTATGTGTAAACTCATGTATGTTTAGTTATTTACACTATTTTAGGCTTCTTTCATTTATTAAATTGTATGTTCGTATGCAGCAATATCACATAAATCATTTTTCAGAAAATTTTGTTAGAATAGGCAGCTTGGTTATCATTATTCAGTTAGCAAAAAATGTAATAATTTAGTTTTACTGCATTTTCTGGTGTGATAGTTTAATAGATCAGTAACTTTATCATACTGTTTTAAATAATTAAATAATTCTGATCTGTTAGCCTAAAGTCATGAAAAAAATAGATTTTTGCAAGTAAGCTAAATGGTAACCAAGATACATTTTAAGGCCTAAAACCAATTGGGTTCATGGAATTGTGTTCTTTTTTTACTAAAAAAAAATGAGTTGATCAATGGCCTTTACACTTCAAGATTTTCAAATACAAATGAGTTTTAAAAGCCAACATTTCGAAATAAGGACTTAGGCAAATCACTATGAAGATTGCCCAAAATTTAACAAAATTTTGATTTATTCAAAAATCCTTTTTACTTCTGTTTTTAAAAGGTAAACAAAATATAGGTAAAACTTTACAAATGTCATTACAAAATTTTATCTCAAACTCCTTCACACAAATATGCATGGGGCTAGAGTTCGCTTGGACTCATTATCATCAAACCCAAATTTTATCTTTTAAATTAATTTATTTGTCCATAAGTGGATATTGGCCAGAGTCATTTGGACTCATTAGTAGGCCCGAATTTTCCTGAATTAAATGTGTTTAATTGATTGAATGCTTAATAACTTTGTTTTGGACCAGATTCATCTAGACTCGGTCAGGCCCAAGTCCCTTTAGATTTAAATTCATTAATCGTTGAGTAATAGACAATATATGTCTAGGGCTAAAGTTCATTTGGACTCAGTCCTTGTCAGGCCCCAAACTTTAAAATATGTGCCTGTTTGGCAGTTAATACACAAACTGTCCCATTTGATTAAATAAATGTCTCGCATATTTTTGGAACATTTACACCTAGTTACATGACATAGGGTACTTAGTTTAGAGACATAATCACAATTTTAGGTACACTTTAAATTGGATTAATTATTATAATTATGTACACGCATGTGTGACATAGTTGTGATGCCCAAGATAAACCAAGGTATACGTTCGTGTGACCATGGTCAAACATTAGTAAATAAAATGTCCTAAATCAAACACTCGTAGAAATGCTTTAGGAGCGGGTTTTTAAATTGCTATCATGATTAGGTTTCTTTCAAATAAATTCAAAGTATGTGTTCCCGCAACTTTGACCAAATCTTTTTATTAAATAAACTAAGTGTTAGGAATTGAGTATACATACGCGTAACTCATCTTAAGTTAATTTTTTAAATACGAATTATCAAATAATTAATAGCGGTAAAAGGTAAAAATAAATATAGGTCCTAAAATGAGTAATTAGACAAAATAGGCCAAGTATAAATTGCTACGCGACCGTCCTAAAACCACGGAATCCGGGAATGCCTAACACCTTCTCCCGGGTTAACAGAATTCCTTACCTAGTTTTTTCTGGTTTCGCAGACTTTAAACAAAGTCAAATTTTCCTCGATTTGGGATTTAAAATAAACCGGTGACTTGGGACACTATAAATTATTCCAAGTGGCGACTCTAAAATAAATAAATAATCTCATTTCGATTAATGTCACTTAAATTGGAAAAACTTTTTTATATACTTTTGCGGGTAAAAAGGAGGTGTGACAAATACCAGTTAATTAAACTAAATCACTGACTATTTAATTAATCACTAATTAAATCCTTTATAATTCTGCTTAAACTATTTCATGTGACAGATACAAAATTCATTGGCTGGATTTTCACATGAAAACTTACAAGCTTATATAAAGGGGCATCATCAAACTCAAAACCGAGTCATGGAATCTATCAACTAATTATTATTTCACAAATGCTAATCACTATTGTCCAATCTATTAGGTATACACTAACTTTGAATAGAGTTGTACCTTTTGATAAATCAAAACAATAAACAAATCACATTGATCATAATTATATCTAGATTAGGAGTATAAGCTCATTTAATGAATTAGAGAAAATATTTTATATATATTCAATACAAAAATATCTTTCTCTACTTGGTCCGTTCAATATACACTAAGTATACTAGCACAAGAAGCCGGAGTAAAACCACTCACATAATCAAGACAAATTATACTTTAATCTTGTGCTACAACCATCAACATATTTTGCCCAATAATATCTATGATTGTGAACATAGTTTATTAATTATGAGAACCGACAATTTAATCTTTTGTGCATGAGGTAAGACTCCATATACTAAATTGTCTATAAATCTTTTGTGGTAAGCTCTTTGTAAACGGGTCTGCCAAATTGTCCTCTGACGCAATCTTCAACACTCTTGCATCACCTCTCTGAGTTATGTCCCGAATTAAATGATATTTACGCCCATTATGCTTACTCATTTTATGATTTCTTGGTTCCTTCGAGTTTGCAACTGCACCACTTTTATCACAATCACTCAATAATTATATTGACTTGCAAGCATCATCTATTAAAAATGCATAGAATTTACTCAATAATGATAAAATAAAATATAATTAATAATTATTTTTCTGTTAACGTATGCAAACTTGAAGCAATAATGATGAAATAATAGTAGATAAAATATATTCTAAATGAGTTATTATAATTGTTATTATAATTTTTACAATTATTCTAACAATACAACTCCCTATATTTTTTATATGTTAGTTGATTATTGTAAATTATTGACTCAACATTAGTCATTGTTAAAACTTATATTTCCACTTATTCAATTTTTTCCGTAGGAGTTACATGTTAACCTCATTGTGCTAAATGTAATTATTTTACTTAAATTAAGGCATAAATAACAATAATTTTTATAAGATATTCTTACAAAACTTAAGGACTTTGATTGGTTGGATTTGGGATCAACATATATAATTTAGAAAGTTATACATTTTAGTTTTATTATAACTCAAAGATGTTGTTTAATATAATACTTATATGAGTTTTTAAAAATTATTTGCTTATTGACGTGGGGAACACACGCAACGCGCGTACCCTAAAATAAGTTATTATAAAAGCGAGAATATTAGTTGAAATTATTTTAAAAAAAGCATAAAACTTAAATTCTAGAAAAGCAATTGAGACAAAAAAGGAAAAAAAGTTCATGGTCTTGGTTAACATCTATTTGTGATACGGCACCTTCTTACCATATAAGTTTTCATGGACGCTTTTATTTCCTTTGAATATTGGTTTATGAATTGTGTGATTATATTTGGCTTGCTAATTATATCAATACTACTTTCCAATTCTTGATTATGCAAGTAAAGTGATACTTACTATAATATAACGTGTCTTGTTATATTATACTATATGGATAAGTTGCTTAAATTTATAATTTTAAAATATAGATATGATTAGGAAAGTGTTAATTTATGGGCAAATTTTACTGAAAGTGGTGGTGATTTTAGAAAAAGAATGAAAGACTGATAAACCGATATCATACATGCAGAAATTACAACGAGCAATTTGCAATCAAAGTACTCTAAGAATTTACTTTCTCCTCTAATACAATGAAGGATATTATTTCAAATTCATCCGAAATAAATTTATTGACGTTTATGTTTTGCCAAACGATGAAAACAACACTCTAATGGTGTATTGTATCTATGGCAACATGTATTCTCACATGGTCAAATTTACGTTTGTACTTTTCAAGAGAATTTTCAGTGTCACGAAGAGTTGTGATTTTGACAGCAATAAAAATAGATGAAAGAAACATACATCAAGAATATCTTCTATATACACTATATAAGAAAGCATTGAGTGAGATACCCTTCATTTTATATTTATACCTTATCAAATAAAAAAGTAAAAAAAAAAACATAAGTATCTTATTAAACTTTACAAAAGACTTTGTTTCAATAATATTAATATCATTTTGCAAAATTGTATATCACGTGACTCAATATACACGTGCAGCAGAAACTAATTGCTATAAGATTGAAATGTGTATAATTATTATTGTTCTTCAATATTCCACCGCGACTTGTCTTCAACCTTTCATTTGCACGATTCAAGCAAACCATTCAAAAGTCGTCGCCATTCCCTTTCTCTCTGAGTTTCATATACTCGTCGACTTCAACGCCTTTGGGTCCCTCCGGGGACCGGTAAACAAAAAGGTCTTCAACGCTGTTCCCTGAACCAGTTGAAGACCTTTTTATTCTTAAATTTTCCAATCATTTAACCCATGATTTCAATCTAATTCTCAAACCGTTGTGTGCATAAATATAATATTCGAGTGATAATGGGTTGCCGCAGCAGCAAGGCAGCTGATGCTAGCACAATTTCGCGATGGCGTTCCACTGGCATCGTTGCTTTACGCGACTCTAAATTGAAGGCATTTCCTTAATTACCCCATTCTCTCTCGCCTTTTGTTGCTGTTCCCTTTATTATTTTTCTCTGTTATATCTGATTATTAAAGTTAATTACACATCTCTACATGACTCTTCTTTTCTTAATTGCTTTATTTTCATTTTTTCTGATTACAATTACAGCTTCTAATTATTGCAATCACAATTCATAATGTTTATCTCATGGTGTTTTTAATGCATCACCTTTCTTTAACTATTCATGGAAAATACGTTTTTGGACTTTAAATCCGTTGTATGTTTGATTAGCGTTTGACGGGTGATGCTTACTGTGATGAAATGCTAAAAAACAGTTAAATAAGGCAATTCATTTAGCCTATTTGAAAAGGTCAAATGTATTTGATTTCCTGACTATCCTTTCTGTTTCTGTAAACAGACATTTCCTGATGAAGTTTTTGACTTGGAAAGATCTGTACGTACCCTCGACTTAACACACAATAAACTGGGTACTGCTCTTTAGTTTCTTGAGCTCATGATTTATATATTTCTTATCACTTTAGAGTATAAAAACAAATGCAACTAGAAGATTATTTTCATATACTTTTTATCTTATTTTCCTAAAGATTGTTTTCCTGGAAGCTAATTCTTACTATCTTCTGTTGTGACAGTTGAAATTCCCATGGAGATCAACAAACTAACTAACTTACAACGTCTTGTAAGTACAATTTCCTGCTCTCCCTCTCTTTTTTCGTTTCTTAAAATTGAACATATTCCTATTAATGATGAACATACTTCTTAAGTTGATTATCTGAATTAAGAGCAAAAAAACTTATCTCTAACTCCTTTCAGATTTTAGCTGATAACGTTATTGAGCGCCTTCCCATGAATCTGGGGTTGCTTCAGTCTTTGAAAGTGGCAACACTTGATGGGAATCGGATCACAAACTTGCCTGATGAATGTAAGTCCAGATATGTTAGATCACTCATGTTAAGTGGTTTACTTTTGTCTTTTTGTTCGTCTGCACTCTCTGTTCTAACTACGTAAAATTACTGTGTTCAGTGGGACAGTTGGTGAAACTTGAGCGTCTGTCTATCTCAGCAAACTTGTTGACAAGCTTGCCTGACACAATCGGGAGCTTGCGGAGTGTGAGTGATTTATTACACTTTATATGTTACCTGCTTTCTCAGTTCTATTTGATGTGCCAATATTATTAAGTACTTTTTTTCAATTGTTTGGCTAAATACTTTTACTGTAAACGTGTTTAGGTGATAAAGAATTACTTAAGTTTTCATCTTGCCAATGCCTTTGATTGGAGAACGTTCTGTAAATTGATACAGGACTATTTTGTTTAAACTGCATGTTTCTGTTAATGCATGCTCTTATGAAATAAAGCCTGACTTATTTCTCAAGTTATGCTATTAAGCCACCTTATTGTGACATTTATTAACTTGTTACACATCTTACTTAATATTTTAATTTGTTTCCCACTATCTTTCTCATTTTCACTGTTAAAACAAAGTAATTACTTTGTGAACTTCGTAGTTGTAACTTATCATTCAAATTCTTCTGGTTGTTGTTTTGGGATGATGAATTCGGGGCTAAGAATAAAGTTCAATGGTTCTGTTGACTCTAGAACTGTTTATACAATTGCACATATTGTTATTAAAAGATTCTCAGCTACTTACGAGTTCTATATGATGTTGTTTCTCTGTCTATGTGTGTGAAAGTCGTACTGCTTAGATTGGCATCTTCTTCAGTTCCTATTCACTGAAAAATTTTGAGCATTAGAATTTGATAATATCTTTTGGCAATGCAGTTGGTTTTGTTAAATGTTTCAAACAACAAGTTAAAATTTCTTCCGGAATCAATTGGAAGTTGCTTTTCTTTGGAAGAACTGCAAGCAAATGGTACCTTTATCTTTAGCTCATAATCCTTCTGATTTTTCTGTCTCTCCTTTTCCTTTGGTTTCCTGGGTGTCGGAGCTTTCTATGCATATCATTGAACATTAGAAACTCTTTCTCGTCTTACATGTGAGAAGACTAGTAACTGTAGTTGCCATTTTGAGTTGATATACGATATCATTTTCTACTTTTCTCCTTTTTCTCAAATTCACAGTTAGTACTTTTACTGCTTTCTCTTGAGCCTATGATTGCTTCTGTCACAGATAACTCTATTGAAGAGCTTCCTGGTTCAATTTGCAATCTCATTCAACTAAAATCACTCTGTTTGAACAATAATAATCTTAATAAGGTAATTTTCAAAATTTCCTTTCTAGTCTCTCTCTCTCTCTCTCTCTCTCTCTCTCGCGCGCACACACACACACACACACACTCTCATGGACATGTGCAAAAGCATGGGAAGCATAAGTAGATCTAAGCTTTTACTGTCTGTATCACGTAATATTTTTGAGTAAAATCGATATTTACTTTGTTATAGACTGAAATTTTCTTTTGATGCTTGTAAAGTTCTCTCTCTCTCTCTCTCCTTTCCTTGCAAAAGACTATATAGCAGAGTTGTATATAAGTATGTTATATAGCTCTTCATCAACCATAAGACAAGCATGGAAAAGCATAGTTTTTAATGAAGAAAAAGCTTTACATAGGGATTGCTGTAATTGAAACATTCTCGTGTCTTTCACTTGAGATGTGAAGTAGTCGTTGTGCCAAATATAGATATTTGCTTAGTAATCTTCATCTGAAGTCATTTGCTTAAACTTCTAAGTAGATTCTTGTCTTTAAGGCATTATCATCCTGGAAATTTACTCTTCTACTAGCTTTGGTGCTTATTTTATAGACATCTTTTAGCTATTGATATATTGGTTCTCATTTTCTCAGATGCCTTTAAATTTATTAAAAGAATGCAAGGGTTTGCAAAGCATAGCCCTACATGGCAATCCCATTTCCATGGACCAATTTCAACAAGTAAGTCACTATTGTGCTCACTTCCGTGCATCCTGAAAAAAGTCACTAATGGAGATCTCCACTGACTACTTTTCTTTCAGATGGAAGGATTTCAGGAATTTGAAACCAGGCGTAAAAAGAAGTTCGACAAACAAATTGATTCAAATGTGATAATTAGTTCTAAAGGGCTTGACGAGGGTGTTGATTTGTGATACCAATGTTGCCGGTTTTTTGTAAGGGTCTCCATGTTATTAATCTTGTCTTTATATCTTTACTTCCTATTTTGGTAAAAAAAAAAAAGGGAACTTCTCCAATCCTATACAGTTAGGCATTAGCCACATTTCGCGAAAAAGGGGTTGGCATCTGCTTGTAATGTCTGTTATGTCTGAATTTGACTACTTCATTGTAGTCAAATGCTCATGCCATTACTTGATATGCATGTTAGCTTTGATCTTACCTCCGTACCATATTGCCTCTGCTATCATTTACGCCCCAACCATATAGCTTGTATGACAGCTATAAGCTTATAGCGCTGCCACTGAGGGTATCCATGGTGGAAAACATGTTCAATCTAAAAAAATTACTAAATAATTGCTTACAGACAATGTCCTTTGCAACATGATTCTGTTATCTTCCAGTTAATTTGATTGCCAAACTAGTTTCAATTGAGTATGATGAAATGCCATAACTGCTGGCCAAATTTTTTTGTTGCAGTTGGTGGAAATGTGAGGCGTTGTAATTGTTTGACTTCGATAAATGGTTATTACTGCTGACTGCAAAGAATATGCTCAGGCCATTCAACAGTTATTCGTGGATTATTAATGTTGACAAACAGGGCAATGGATCTACACTGAGTAATGAGTTATGGTAATTGTAAATGTTTTGTATTTCAAGTTTTCCAATCACTTGTGTCTTTTTGTAAAATTTATGTATATATTTACTTAGATTAAACCTGGTTATAGGTGCAACAATTTGGAACATAAATATTAGTTTTTATAACATGTGCATGACTATTTATGAAACCCCTCTGTTATTTTTCAGAAATATAGCAGGAACATTGGTGTGATCTCATGCAAATGTCTAGAGTGTTACTGTAATGTATAAAGCATGAATCAAATTTTTTGAAGGGAAAAAAAAAACTAGTGTGGAGAAAATGAATGAAAATACCACGGTTAACGCCCCAGGCAAATTTCTATGTCAATACCCACTAACAATAAAATTATCGCAGATATCTGCATTATGCACAACTTACGTATTCATATTCTGCATATTCCACCATATAATTTACATTCTTTGATTTGCATCTTAACTGTTCGATTTTAATACAAAAAGATGTAAGATTTGTGATTCAGATTTAAATATTTCATATGGCTGAATTGAAATACAAAAATCAAAAATAATGTTCCGCCTTAGTTCATATATAATCTCTAATCTTAATATAGCTATACATTCTATTCATTCACTAGGCAAAAGGGAGGGAATCAAAACCAGAGGTGTGATTTGGTTAGTAGAAATCCTTTTACACATTCATGCCAAGTCTCAAATAGTAAAAGGTGAAGCTAAAAATATAAAGATCATAGAAAAAAGAAAAAGAAAAAATACAATACATATTAAGAATGGTAAACGTGAGAAATTTAACACAAAGGACAAGATACAGTAATTGTAATCAAATTGCACCATATCTTTTTCCACACAAAATAATTCACTGAAGTTACACCACGTGAGTGACCAATTTTACTAGAGTATCCTTTTCCACACAAAAAAATAATGAAATAATCGTATGAATTCGAACATGTGAAATTAAAGTGGCAATTTCTTAGCCCTTAGCAGCACGTGAGTGACTAGTTAATTTCTAAACAAATCAGGCAATAAATCATATTGCGAATGCAGCCGTTAATTATTATGCCTGCTAGCCTCGCTATTTGGCGCAATTTTTTAGACCTCCTGCTTTACTATTTCCGGACGCGCCAATAACAGATTTCGCTACCTTTTTATCGTCAACCAATTTCCCCCAATTCCAATACCCACTATTCTTCCCCTCAAATCGACCTCGATTTTTCATCTCGACCTTCAAATCAATATTTGATTTGTCTAATTCGTTCTATCCTCTATCCATCTATACTTTTTTCGGCTATAGCCGTTTTGAAAATCAAATTTCGATTTTAGGGTTTCAGATTTCCTCTATTTTCTATAGATCTGTCAATGCCGAGCTCCTTTTTGTAAAATTAGTCGTTATTATATCTTTTTTTCTCTCTCTTGATTTCTCTGATTCTTTGAAAGAAAAATAGGGTTGATCTTCTCCCGATATAAATAATTTGTGGATTTGGGATTTCTTGTTCAATTTTAAATTCTTTGAACCAATTTTTGGTTGATTTAATTAATTTACTTTTTTGATTGAAGAGTTGTATCTGAATTTGGGGATTTAGAGTTAGGGTTTTCATAAAAATTTGCAATTCATACTTTTACCTCTCAATTTTCCAAAAAGAAAAGAGAAGAAGAAAGAATTCTTTTTAAATAATTCTACCCGTATTTATATTGCTGTCCTCAAATTGAAAGATTGGCTAGCTCAGTTTTGCCGAAGCCCAGCTTCCCGTTCAAGGTACCCGAACCGTCCATCTTTCCCCCTATTTATTTTGCAGTCGTTAAGGTGCAAAAGTAAATTTTGTTACTACATGTAATTAGACAAACTTATGGCTCTCTTTTCAAGCTTTTCGTTCTTTAGGGATTTACTATGATAAAACTGATTTAAGGGGGCGTCGCTGTTTTATTCCCCTGCCACGTGTCACTAATTGATAATTTAGTTAGCTACGTATTATTCTGTGCAGTCTTCTTTGCTCGAAGACAGAATGAGCTGTTGTATATGACGATCAGATATTAGACAAATACCTGAACGCTGTTTCACAACGTGCTCATTCAGGTGGTTCAAAAACAGCGTCCACGTCTCTGTGCTTTCATTGGCACAAACAACAAAAGCTAGAGGAAATATCTGGCCATTAACATCCACTGCCACGGCTATCATNAGCTTCCATTCAACAACCGTCCCGGGATTAAAGTGCTGCAGTGCGGCCATGTACTTTGGTAGAGCTGCAAATGACTTATCCCAATTACCGTAGACAATTTCAAATGCTCGTTTGCGCCCGAGAAATGCCTTTCTTTTCGTAATGGTATGGCCATGTTCCAGGTGGACTGATGTAATGCACTCTTTGATTTTATACCTTATGGACGCTTCGATGTGCGGAATAAGTACAAGAGAAAT
This sequence comes from Nicotiana knightiana, assembly GCA_005239525.1. NCBI lineage: Eukaryota > Viridiplantae > Streptophyta > Magnoliopsida > Solanales > Solanaceae > Nicotiana > Nicotiana knightiana. Next base: position 112,794 of record ML384447.1, on the reverse strand, counting down.
CAAGTCAATATCCAAGTTGAAATGATTACCGTTGAATGTGTCCATTTCACATGTGTGGATGGGAATGTATTTACCCACTTTCCACATACCTGTCTTCTTCTTGGACGCACGCAACATCCAAGGACATGGCCAAAACCACCTGCGGCAAACAACCTTGTATACATCCGGACTTGACTCCATTACCTGCATCTCACGACACTCTTTTACGTTGTTCATTTTACAAGCCCTGCTTACGCGCGCTTTATCGGGGAAAAGCATCCCCTTTGCAAGCACCGTTGGTCTAGACTCATCCCACATTGCTGCCCGGATTTCATCAAAATCCCTTGTGAGAGCTTCCACATCCCGCACGCTTGGCAACTTATCAATGTAAGGAATCTCCCTTGAATGAAACGGCACTTCGGACTCGTACACTCTTCGTCTAAGGGGGAGGGGTCTCTTCAAATCTGGTCCTTCCCCCTCATCCTCACGAGGAAAGGGTGTCTCGTCTCCGGATTCATCGGCATTGTTGTCGTAATCACTGTTCTGTTCCTCACTCTGTGCATCAGCCAGATCCCGATGTAATACGTCATTTTCGGGCAATTGAGTGAGTACGGGTAGTTCAACTTGCTTGTTTTCACTGCACAACCAAAAAAATAATAAGCTACTGAAATTGATAAATACTTTTCATATAGCTATATAACTTGACTTACAAGTCGTAATGTGATGAAATTCCATGATGGACGTTTTCAATTGGGTGATGACTACCGGATGGGCCACTTGTAAAATTCATATCCGGCCGGTACCCCCTATTCAATATATGAGCGTTAATACAAATTCAATACACCAAAAATATACATAATTAACAGAAATTACAGCATAAATTTACCACTCGTCTTGTGAATGTTGGAAAGCAGGATAGAAATTATATTCTCCCTCCTCATTCCCCGGCGGTGATAAGTCTAAATCAAGGAAAAGTCTTTCATCCGGAACCTATCCGGCAAAAACTGCTCCAGAATAACCACCCGATGACTGGGGGATATCTCTACTACGCACAACTTCGTTTTTTGGAATGTCTTCAACCTTCACGTACATCTCCAACATTGTGATTAAAAGAAATTCCGGGCATTCATCCGGAGTCCTCAGAAAATCACTCAAAGTTTCATCATCGTCGACGTTAAACTCCGAGTAAAAAGCAATCCCTTGCGGAGTGACGGAATACGGATATCGTGCGGTTACTTTAAGTAACACTGAACGTTTCCTCACACCCATTTTTTTGCATAACAACGATATCAATTTATCGTACTCCATTGTAAGTGGCAATTTAATATGACACTGAGCAGGTAAATTGTAGCCCACAGAGTTATTCTCCATCACAACCTCACCCCTCCAATATAATGAAACTCTTATTCTACGCTCTTCAGACATAATGAAAAAATGCTTGAGATTTTAACAACAATAAACGTTTGATCAAGAGTTGAAATTTTTTTTGAATGAATTTCAATGCAATTCTAACCTCTTTATATAGGAAATGGCTGGCCGGAGAAATTTTTTTTTAATGTATAGCGCCAAAGCAGTGGGCACTATACGCTTTTTGAATTATTGAAGGCGTATTATTGGTGGGCTCAGGAAGCAGGTATAGCGCCACAGTGCCCGGCGCTATACATAAAGCTTTATGTAGGCGCTATACCTGCTTCCTGTCAGCTTTTATATATAAAGCCACAGTAGATGACGCTATACATTAACGGTAGCGCCACAATATATATAGTTTCGTCCTCTTTTTTTTTAGAACTATTTTGGTCTACAGAGTCCAAAAGAACCACATTTTGGTTCCGGATTCTATGTTATCTCGCTTATCAGTCTGACAGTGTGTAGTCTTGTCTGTATTTGCTACTTGCTCAAATATTTCTGTCACTGTTTCCTGTAAGCTGTTTCTTGTCTGGTAATTTATGGTCCTAAAAGAAAAATTGATGTTCTTATTCACCTCCGGTCAGTATCTTTTAGAGCTTGTAACCTTTCATAGTTAGATGGGTGCTCTGACTATGCTCGGCTTACTATTATTAAACAGTGTCACTTATGAGATTGACTTATTTTTATCATGAATGGCTTAGCCTGACATAGCTCAGTTCTTTATTTTTGACAAAGTTGTGTCTGTATATCCAAATGCTCTGACTAACAACATCATGTCGATTTTTCTGTTTATTGAGAGTTTACCTTTAGTATCTTCTTTTCAGCTAGACAATACAGCTATATATTATATTAGAATGCCCTTCTGTGCTGTATAGAACTGGGTTGGAATGCTCTTTGTTCAGGTTTTCTGTGTTGAATTTTATGGTGTTCTAGTGCAATTCTGTGGTCTCTGAAGTATAATTATTATCCCTTTATTTTCTTGAAGTTATTTTGTGGATGTCTTTTGTGATTATGAAATCATATGTATTGTTACATATGGAACTTGAAGGAATTTCCCCTCTCTGCTAATATTTGACCTTCTTCCAGTTTATGTTTAAATATCTCATATTTTTTAGTTCCTTGTGTAGCTAATTATGGTGCAAAAAAGGCCGTATGGTGAAGAGGAGTTGTATGAGATTTCATCTAAGCAACCAAGACATGAACCGAGCTGTCAGTTAGTTTCAGTTTTGGAACTTTCTCATGAATCAGTGGCTGTGAAGGCTTATGCTTCAGGTAACAAGAGATTATTTTGTTAGTTTGAGATATTCTTTGCACTGCTTTTGCTGCTTTGCGTACCATATTTTAAAATGTTTTCAGTCACTGGTGGACTACAGTACCCTGTAAGACTTGCCAACTATTTTTTTAAGTTTGGAGCAGTTTTTTCCACGTGTCTTTTTACAGGCTTGCTCTTTTAGGAGCAGATTTTGGATGTTAAGTGAATCTTTTAGCTCCATACTCTTTATAGTGTGGGTTCCGATGTATTGATCTGTATCTCTATATCTTTGGTAGGTGGTGATGAGGACAACTCTTCAATAACCAACCGTGATGCTGACAGCAAACCTGGTAGTCACAATGTGGCTGAAGCTCTCTTTTCTTCTGAAAAAGAAACTGAGATGGGCATTTATGGCTCTGCTTCTAACTCTTCCTGGCCCACCAGTTGCACCAGTGAGGAAGACATCGGGCCTGAGGCGCGTTCTCACATATTGATGTCTCCTGAATATTACTATTTTGATAATCCGTTCAGGGGCGCTGCTCATCACGAGGAGATGCATTCTTCTCTATTGAGTGATCCTCCTCAAAAGATGGTCCCTATTGGACCTGATTTTCAAGCAGAATTACCCGAATGGGTTGCATGTGGTAATCAGGATAAACTGTACATGGAGGGCATACATGAAACTCTGTGTCCATCGCAAGCTGATGAAAATAAACTTTCTGGTACGAGTATCATTCCAATGCCTGCAATGGAGCTATGTGCAGATCATGGGGAGAATATTGTAGAGAGAGGAGGCGAATGTTCATGTGAAGATATAGGTTCCATAAGATGTGTTCGGCTGCACATCATGGAAGCAAGGGAAAAACTAAAGCTAGACCTTGGCGAGGAGACATTTGTTAGGTTGGGTTTTTGTGACATGGGAGAGGTAGTGGCAGAAAAATGGAGTGAAGAGGAAGAGGAATTATTTCATGAGGTTGTATTGTCCAATCCTGCATCACTGGGCAAGAATTTCTGGAACCATCTTGCTATTGAGTTTCCTTCACGGAGCAGGGAGGAACTTGTTAGCTATTATTTTAATGTTTTTATTTTGCGAAAACGTGCTGAGCAGAACAGATTTGATCCACTGAACATAGACAGTGATAATGATGAGTGGCTGGAGATTGTTGGTGATGCTGACCAGGAAGCTAATATGACGGATGAAGATGAGGAGTCTGTGGTTGAATCCCCAGCATATCATAATGATCTCAGTGGGAATGGGATCCATGAGGAGCTCGATAAACATGATGAGGATGGCGATGATGCTACCTGGGAAGATTATAAGGCTGTAAATTTTTGTAGCACGAAGGTCTTCACTGATGTGCCGGAATCATGTCCTGGTGAGCTGTTTGATAGTAACAGCAGTTATAAACTTAGTTTGCAGCCTCAAGACCAAGGCCTATCAAATAAAGTAGTTAAGCAAGAAGTCCAAGATGGCTCCTGTACCACTGTTGCAGCCGGGGTTACTTCAGAATCATCACTAGGGCAGACCAACAATGGTAAACGTTGGGCAAATGATATTACTGGTATGGGCAGTGGCACCGAGCATGATCGTGTGTTTGGGCCATGTGGTGGCAAAGAATGGGATGTTGGGTACTTGAGCTGTTGTGCCAGAAATGAAGTTGATTTGTTACCAACCTGCACTATGATTGAAGAAGTCTTTGGGGATGGAGCCTGGATATACAAGAGTCAAGATGGTTAAGGGTTAAGCTATGTTTTGACATTTACATTCATGCTGTAGACAGAGGCAGGTTTTATGTGGTTGAATCAATCTGGTGATGCTTCATTTGCAGGTACCAGTTTTCCTTGTATATTCGTAATGCTGGTGGAAGATAATTTTTACTCTTTGCAAGAAATGACATTGCAAGGGTGTTACAGGAGCTTATGGATGCTATGCTTTTGGAACTGTAGAGTAGCCATTATTTGATTTGCTTAACACCAGTTTCCAGGGAGCTGTTTTGACTGACAGTAGGTTGTTAGAATTTATTTGTAAAGTTAAACTATGGCCAATTGAGCCATATTTCCAAAAAAGGGGGATGAAGATCCTTTTAAAAATTCTTATATAGGTAAATTTAGTTGTTTTGTACAGTCGCTGATTTCCTCTCTTTTTATGTTCCCTTGTCCTCTCCTTTGTCTATTTCTCAGCTCTACAAAGGAAGACCTTTGATATGGGTAATAAGAAATTAACCAACATTGTACATAGCTTCAGTACTGGATAATCTTGTGTCGTGAAGGTACTTAGCCTTTTAAAGCTCTGACATATTAACCAACATGCTGTTTTTGCTTCTGGCCGAGTACTAAGACCATCAAAATGTAATTACAACTTGTGGCATGTGCCTACCAAGCTTTCGAGTGTATCATTAGACTTGGAGGAGTTTTTGTTGTGTTGAGAGTGAAGTATAAACTACTTGATTGACTTGACGGCATTAAATACTGATAATCTCTATTGAAAAGAAGAAAAGAGTAGTATATAATATGAGTAGCAGACACTTGCACCTGTTATGACGATGCACGTACACTCACAGATGCAACAACTGTGGGCTATGACGCTCAGTGTACATCAACAGCCCTTAGATGCAGCCGGGGGCAGTGCTAATTGCAGCAGAGATCTGTGTATGCTTTTTAGTGGTTATGCATTTAGAATATAAATAAGCCCTTGTTTGACTCCAGTGTGTTTTGTTTCATAAAAGGGAAAAGTTGCATACCATTCCATTGTTATACTAGTAGTAATTTATATGACATTCTCTTAATACACTACTAAGTTAATTTAACTTTATATTTCATTACTACTTAAATTAAGTGGAAATTAAGGAATAGCCATCAACATATATGTTATACTATTACAAAGAAACTATTTTTAATTCTGGCACCCACATGAATTTTTACTTAGAAAGGGGAAGTAGCAAGTAGTCGGGGGTGTTCTTTACTTGGTTATATATAAGAGAAAAAATGTAGAATAATGTATCAAGTGAAAGAAGTAGTGGAAGAGTGGTCTACCCTAACCAATTTTAGTTTTGCATGATCCATCCAAAGGAACAGGTAAGGAAAGGTCCCACGTAATAACTTCAGTTGGGATTTTCAATTTTCTTTTTAATTTATGAGTATTTCCTAAGCATTGCTGGTGAGAACTTGCTATGAACACATGAGCAATTATTATCTGTATAAAGTAACACATGCACCTTTATGATTATTAGCCTTTTATAACCACAAAAGGAGAAAAGAAGTAAAAAAAATAAAAAAATATGAGTGAGTGGTGGATTTCTAGTAGCTCCATGTATCTTTATGTATCTAATTTTGCCATCAAAAGGCAATTAAAAGAAATCATATATTTTTTGTTTCTAATGAAATTTGAACTATGGTCTTCTATAGTTTTTACTCACCTCATTAACCGCTAAGCCATGCTCTTTATTTCTTTCAATTAATATGCGTTTCGTCTTTTCCTTTTAATTTATAAAGGTAATTTTTCTTTCTGTGAGTGTTTTTAGAATTTCTACTGAAATAACACGTTATCTAACTTCCGTAGACGAAGAGATACAGTTGAGCGTGAAGTGTCAAGAGCCTAACCACCAAAGAAAATACTAGTAGCTAGTTGTTATTATCTTTTATAGTATTTGTTAAAGGATTGACGTGCTTATCATTAATGAACTTTACTTATAATCCAATTCTTTATTAATCATGGAGTGGTGTCACCTAGCTATAGCCAGATCTCATATATATATATATTCACATAATATAGTGGACCAATTAAATTAAGCTAAAGATTAGCTTTACTTTACTGCTACTAGTGACTCACTCTTTATTATTAGTTATATATATCACATTAGCTTTGTTTTTTTTGCTTGCGAGGAAGTGAAGCTCCTCAACAAGTCTCCTCCATCTGTGACCGACAAGGAAGGCTAGGTAGCTCTTGCTTTGACTTGAGGTAAAAGGGATGTGTCACGAGATGGACAATTTTTCTTTTTTATAAATTATGATGTTCGAATCAGCTTCAATGCACGTTACGATTATTTATTTGGGTATTTGCTACTACTGTTTTTTTATCGGCACAAATACCATGTAGCACTTTTCATCAAATTTTACATAAGCGTGAAAAAAAATCACCTAAAATTGTTTGTCTCTGCTGGGATTTAACAAAAAATAATTATGTAATTTATTTCTTCATGGAAAAAAGAAAGAATTAATTACAATACCCTATTAGGAAATTCCAAAAGTGTTAATTACCTTACATTTTGCCCTTTAATTTTATTTCGTAACTTTTAATAGGTAATATAAATACTGGTTTGTGTTGCCAAAGAGTCCATATGAGTAGTATAAATAATCCACTGAAATTTTGTCGAAATTAGCTAACTCAAGACCTAGTACCGTAAATTACGTTTAGAAAATTAAACCTAATGACCACATCTATGAAGCTGTGAATTAACTGCAATTTTGGATTTATACTCTATGACGAAAAAGAGAAATTAGTTGCTGAAATATGCAGGCTTGGCAATTTTGTAAACAAAGAGAAGACAAGAGAAGAAAAATATACAGAAATAGGGAATATTGGATGCTAGTTCCTAGTCTTTCTAGCCAGTGGAATTTTGTTTTGTTCAGTATTAATAGTAATTCTAAGAATTCACCCACTTCCTCTTCTCCCAAATGTAGGAGGAGACAGAGACCGGGCAAGATTTAAAGTTTATGAGTATTATATTTTCTACTAAAACTCATAGTATTTAAGTAAAAATGAATGAGTATACAATCGAGCCCCACCAAACAGGCTAGATCCGCCTCTCCGGGGACGAGTGGTTTATAGGATAGATGAGTGAGGAAGCATAAAGGCCAAAGTAGGGCATGTTGATGTTTCTAAAGGGTATGGGAGAAAGACAAGGAGTGGCCAAATAAACTTTACTTGGAAGAGTGTCAGTTGTCAATATATATATATATATGTGTGTAGAGCATCCACTTTTGGAAAAACAAAACACCCAAAAGACTTCTTCACTCTCAAGTGAAGTCAATTTGGGCAATAACATATGCTACACAAATATCTTTGTGTGCTTAATCATTTGACAATTGTCTTCTTTTCCTGATGCGGCATTTTTTACAGAAATAAAACGTTAATGTGGTTGTATAGATGACCTAATATTTTGGTCCATAATTAGTGCTAGCTAGCTAGTCAAGTGGTATGTAGTAATAAATGGAGCCACATGGTAGAAGCTCATCAAACTAATTTCTACAAGATTTTGCATCTCTTTGACAAGATGGATATCAAATTAAGATGTAGAATCATAGGATATGCACTTGACACCTTTGCTTTCTCACCAGCTATATATCTAGTAAGTCAGCTAGAGGAAATGGGGGAAACAATGAGAAAATGTTATTCTATTTAGCGCATGTTTCATACGAGTTACCAAAGACGGATACAACATATTAACACTAGGTCAATATATGTTTATGTCTAAATATATATATTAAAATTATGTGTCGTGTGAATAGCCTGGCCTCTTGCAGAAATGCAGGGTAAAGTCGCATACAATAGACCCCTGTGGTCTGGCCTTTCCCCGGACCCGGCGCATTGCGGGAGCTTAATGCACCGTGCTTTCTTTTTTTTTATTCATTAAAATTATAACGAATAATAGGTTTGAACAAATAATTTTAAAGCTAGTTATGCACAATGTTAAAAACCTTAAATATTGAATGCATTTAGTTTAAATCTTGGATCCGCCTCTGCGAGTTACCGCATTCAAGTTAAACAATCTCTTTTGGGGAGTAAAATAAGTACTAGTAACTGTAATATTCTTATCTTTCTATAAATCCATAATGATTTCAATTTTTATTTCATTTTTGTTAAACATCAAGAACTCCACTTCCTTTTTATGTAGTTACCACATGACTTAGCAAAAAACTCTCTTATTTCTTGCAGTGTTTCACAGGAATTAGTCAAAATTTGAATTCTAACACAAATTCACCATGACAATATTTTTCCTAAGTTTTTAATTAATCAATGCTACTTATCAATCAAGAAAAAACTAAAATCTAGCCAAGAATTCGCGTTTTAAAATCCAAGATTCTTCGGCCAATCACAAGACAATTTTGCCACACACAATCATCATAGTGCATGTATTGTGGTATAGTTCACAAGCCAAAGTTAGGCACAAAATAATGTGCAAGCACATGTTTGATCTTTAAAAAATGTTTATTTATTACGGTTTTAAGTAGAGAAAGAAATAAAGGGGGTGTCTTTCTGTTCCTCGTAATCACACACATATATATATTATTTATAAACGTATAACTACTACTCTCCGAGCAATGTGCTACTGCTTAATTAGCAAAAATCAAAATGAATAAATAGACAAGTTCACAGCTAAAGTTGCACTAATATTGCCGGCTAAAATAGGCACAAAAGGTGAGGAACTTTCATCACGTACCTCCCAAAATTGTGATTACTTTGTCCTTAATATTAACACATATTCACGTTGCGGTTAGTGCTAAGAAAGCCGGCTTTAGCTTCTAACAACTTAATTAAGGCCCGCAACTACTTCATCTAATTAGCTCTCTTTCCTGTCACATCAACTTTACTTTGTGCTACGACTTCAGTTTATCATACTAATCAATACAAGTACTATATGTTATTTGTAGCTAAATTCAAGAAAATTTTCTGGCTTGGCCTACAATTAATAAGTAAATGGTTAAATGACTCCAAGGAAGTAATACCAACAGTAATAGAAAACTTAGAGGACCATAGTAAGCAGTGGCGAGACCAGGAATTTCTCTAAGAATATTCAAACTTGAAAGAAGTGAAAAAAAAATTTCGACAAAAGATGTTCATGAATATATATATATATATATATATAATACTTCTAAAACTTAATACTTTACCTATATATAGTGTAATTTTTCAAAAAAAGATGGTCATTTGACCATCCTTTAGTAAGGGTAGCTTCGCCCCTGATAATAAGGATCGTTTCAAGTCTTCGGAGAAATTGAGGCTCGTTTCAAGTTTTGGACTTATATATACTGATCATACAAAAAAAAAAAAATTGAACGATCAATATATTTTAACATGTTGCAGTCAGTAGATAGTTTTGAGGTTAGGGTTCTGTTGTTTTATGGACAGTTACTTGTGATTTGATATGATTGTATTAGACCATAAATGTGTAGAAGAATTAAACTCATAATTAATGGAAATAGAAAAGAAACGATAAGTTTAATATATAAATATAAGACACAAAGAATAACAGCCAAAGACTGGAACTTTTAATTATCTTATTTATTATTTTTGGTCTCACTTTGAGTAGTGGGCTTCTTTAATAGCAAAGACAAAGGAAAGAATAGTTATTAAGAGCAGTTGTAAGTTATTTTGAGCATTAGCTTAGCTAAGCTCAGTTGTCAACTGGATCAACACAATAGAGATGCTAAATGAGAGGATGAATCTCAACCGTTGGATTTGGGTTGGCGTAGTATTGTCAGTTGAGTACACGTGCTACTACTATCTTTCCCTTTTCCACTTCTTTTTATCTTTGCTTCCATGCATGGATTTCTCCTCCAATTTGCCAAACATAGTGTTGTTCTAAGAGAGAGAAAAACTTAAGAAAGAGAAAACTACTAAAACTGACCTCTTTTCTTTTCTCTTTTTTATTTTTAGCTTGTTGATCACCACCATAATTTGGATATTTTCTTAAGATATTAGCATAGTATATCATACATAGTTGTAGCATTTTGAGATTGGGAGGAAGAGAGGACTAGGTAAAAGTTGGACTTTTTTTTTCTTTTTTCTTGATCATCTGATCTGATTCTTGAATTTTGATTTGATTCAATTCAATGGGAGAAGATCAAGAAGTAGTGAAACATGTATGCAAATTCTGCAGCAAAAGTTTCAATAGTGGTAGATCCTTAGGTGGTCATATGAGGTCTCATATGATTAATTCAACTGATGGAAACACTACAAGAAAAATGCTTCCAATTTTAGATATGGGCAGTGAAGCAGGTAATCAAAGTGCTAATTATGTGCTGAGGGAAAATCCCAAAAAAACTTCAAAATTTGCAGAGTCAAGTGAGGAAGATACTTTGCTTCCAAATCAGAAGAACAAAGTATGCAAAGAATGTGGCAAAAGCTTCCAATCTTGGAAAGCTTTATTTGGCCATATCAAGTGCCACTCAGAGAGAATCTCATCAATGAATAACAGTGTGGAACAAGATTCTTGGAACAGTGCTAATGCTAATGCCAATAATCACAAGGAATTAGTAATGGATAGCCAATCTGATACTGAAACAGCAGCGCCAAATAAGAAGAAGAGATCATCAAGAAAGATGAAAAGGTACATGGCTACTACAACTTCCTCTTCTTTAACTGTTGCTTATAATGCTTCTCCTTGTATCTCTGAGATTGAACATGATCAATTACAAGAGGAAGTTGCTATGAGTTTGATCTTACTTTCAAAAGATGTGGGGAATTGGGTTGGTCAAAATCATGTCACTGAGTGTTCTGATAACAATTATCAACCCCATCAAAATGATAAAGATGGAGAATTAGTCAAGCTGAAAAAGGTCAAATATGGGAAAACAGAACAAGGTGAGAGCTCCAAGTCAAATGGAAAAACTAATGAGATTCCAACAAGTGCTCAAAAAAGGGACAAATCACAAGTTCCAACTGATGATGAGAAAAAGAAGAAGATTAAAGTGGACAATGAAGTTGAATTTGCTATTAAGTTAATCAAAGGGTGTGATTTAACTGAGGATTTCAATTCCAAGAAAATAAAATTTGAGTGTACTACTTGCAATAAGAGTTTCCATTCCTACCAAGCACTTGGAGGTCACAGGGCAAGCCACAAAAATATCAAATGTGAAAATAGCAATACTGATATTGAGCACTTTCAAAATAAAGGTGTTGATCATATCAAGATCATAAAAAATTGCAGCAATGAGAGTGCAATAAATGAAAAGATTGAGACTAATTCTGGATCCAAGAAGCTAAAGAATCATGAGTGTCCAATTTGTTTCAAGATTTTCTCATCAGGTCAGGCATTAGGTGGTCACAAGAGATCCCATTTGATTGCTGAGGCCAAAAGAAACAATAACCAAGCTGTTGAAATAGTACAGAAACCAATACCAGAAATCAGAAATTTCTTGGATCTAAATCTGCCAGCTCCTGTTGAAGAAGAGAACATGTTGGATTCTAGTAGTGAGAATATTGGATTCCAGCAATGGTGGATGGAAAACAGTCACAAACATGAGCAGCTACTGGGCCTTATTTCCAATTAATCATTGGGAATTTCATTTAAGGTTCACAAGTGTACAGATTCATTGATTCTTTACATGATTGAAGTGTTTAAATTCTCACTAGTAACTTAGTGGTGGCAATATTCAACCCAAATTTGTTTGATCCCTATTCAACCTACCCAACAACAGAGTCTCGTAAGTGGATCTGGAGAGGGTAGAGCCTACGCACACCTTGCCTCTACCTTTTGAAGATAAAAAATCGTTTCCGATAAACCCTCGTTCAACCTGCCCATTTAACAAATTCAAATTCCATTTTGCCCATTGAACCAGTTAGCATTCCCCCCCTTTCTTTTTGTTGGGCTCAATTTTATTGTCTTTTACCAATTTTAATTAGGAAATGAAAAGTCATATGTACAAGATGTAAGCTTCTTTTTTCTATTTTGGATTTTATTTTATTTTTTGTGTACATTTTAGCTTGATCTTGAGCTAGACTAAATTGTAATGAAGAGTAGTTTGTTTTAATGATGTGATAATCTTTTCTTGGAATTGAAGGGAAATTGAGTGAGGTGTTGAAGATGGGAGTATAGCATGAACTATGAAGTCATGAGGGAGAAAGAAAAAGAATGCTCCATTATATATTGTAAACAAAGATAAAGGTGGGTTGTTTAGTGACCTACCAAATAACATGACAAACCATCCCATTTCCCTTTCTTAGTCGCACAATACACAAAACTCTAGTTTGAACGGTTATCACGCAACTGAAAAAGGAAGACTTTGTAGATTGGACCACCTCTACACTTGAAAGAAATATCAGTATCAAGTTTGATTCATTAAATTGCAAACTTAATGAGGAACATACTTACCCACGCTGACCGGATGTTTACACACTAATATTTGCAGTTAAATTATATGACAAGTGTCATTTATTTATGAGCTTGGTGTAAACACGCGGTGCGACAACACCTATTTCATCGTGCAGATTGTTTAATACCGGCACTTGACTTGGGATTGATTACATAATTTTCTTGCTAATCGAAAAGTTGCTTCTATTCTATTCTGTTACTATTAACCAGCTTATATGCCATTCTCCTATATTAGAACATGATAGTTACGTTGCTTGTATTGATTTTCCTATTCTTAGGAATCAGCCCTTGGCACTTCATACCATGTTTGGGTTGAGTTATAAGAGGAGGGAACTGAAAGGGTAAAAGGAAAATATTTACATTTCCTTTGTGCGTTAAAGAGAAATTGAAATAAAATTGGAGAGTAAAGAAAACGTTGAGTGTAATGAGCTACATTTCCTTTAAGCTTTATCTTCCCAAAATAGGAAAGTATATCACTTTTAATACCTTTCTCATTACTAACAATTGGATGTAAGCCATCAAAGTTTACTTATAGCAAGTAAATTGTTTCTGTACTAGCGATTAGACGTAAACCATCAAATATATTTACTTAGAAAAGTAAACGTTATACTTTTTTATACTTCAGATCAAACAATCCCTTACAGTTTAAAACGTGTAACAAGAGTTATTTATGCAATTTTTAACCAATTTCACTTTCTGGTTTGTGTAAATTACTTTTGGGATTGTTACACAATTTCACTAATTTGGGGTTAGGCCTCTATTCATCATAAGCCGATCATAACAAGGCTGACATTTATTAACAAAAATATATATTTTAATCCGCTCCCAAAATAATGAAGTAGCTTATATTATATATATATTATATACTTTGTAACTAGCAATACAATTTAGGATTAGTTACCTCCTATAACAAATGTTGATACCTTATTTATTTTAAAATAAATACCGTTTTAAAAAATTATATTCTATGGCTACCTTTTGATTTTTTATAGCCAAATATCTATTTATGGTCACCTCCTATCCTTAAGCCATAAAATAAGCTTTGTATTATTTTTCTTTCTCATATCCACTCAAATTTCTCCTATCCCCTACCCTATATCTATTCTCTCTAGTTTCCGGTGTCTTCTCCTCCGCTGGACGCTTTCTCGCTCTCTCCATATCTATTTTTCTCGCTTTGTATTATGGTCACCTCCATAGGAGCCCTTTCCAGCATGAATATTGAACGGCAACATTACAACAAGGGCAAGGAATAATAGCAGCGCCGAGTTGCCGCCTTCAATAAGGAGAAATTGGGCGGCGGCAGCACCGCAGTGGTGGGCGATTTCACGGCCAGTGGCATGCCATATTCTCTGACGCAACATATCGGATCAACAAAAACCTCAGTTATTTCGCCGGTAATTACGTGCTAATCTTGGCAACCGGAGGCAACGATGACGGCGAGCAAGGACTGGATACTGATGCTTCTTCAACGAGACGGCATTAGGGTTGTTCTTGAACAAAGACGACGGAGTTGGAGGCTGAGCAACTTGAATTTTCTGTTAATATATTTGAATGTATCTCGTTGTATTTCCATGTATTCATTATATGTTTTAATTGTATTTCAATGTATCTCGTTGTATTGTATGTATTTCATTGTCTTTTTTTTATTGTATTTCAATGTATCCCACTGTGTTCTATGTTTCATTGTATTCACTGTCTCGCTATATTCCATGAATGTATTCATATGTTTTTTTTAATTAATATAACTTATGTATTCAGATGTATTATATAATTTCTCTGAAGATTGCTATATTTTTGGGGTATTTTTCGGTTGAGAATCCTTTTTATAATTGGAAATACAAAATTTGTGTGTTATAATTGAATTTGTTGAGTTATATTAGGAGTCTATTATGTTAATTGATTCACTTTCCGTTTAAAAACGGTGTAATCCCCTGTTTCACGCCGTGAATACAATTGAATAAAGTCGAATTCAATAATCTGTCCAGCTGTAATCCCATGTTTCACGCCATGAATACAGTCGAATATATTCGAACACAAAAATATGTCTAGCTGTAATCCTCTGTTTCACGCCTAAAAATGCTATTGTATTCATGAATGCAGTAGCTTAAATACATCGAATACATTCTAAAAAATCTAAAAACATAACTATAGGAAGTAATATAATAAATGATAGCTACAACTAACTAAATAGTGGTTTGTGAAAATTTCTCATTTAATTAATGCCAATTTTGCTCATTCATTAACTGGACTCTTAACTTGGGCCAGAAAAGAGAAGCAAAAGTTTGGCCCGTTCTCTGAAAATGCAATAAACGCAAACCGGTGGGAAAGCAGCCATTGACATGTAAAACCTTGTGCTCCTCGTTGATCTCCTCTTTTCCCTTTCTCCTTCTGCAGCTATTATGGCGTCTACAATAACTCGCAGATTTACAACCAAGTTTCTTAAAAATCCTTCTTCTTTTTCTTCTCCATTTTCATTCCCCAGGAATCCCAAAACAAACACAAAATTCTCAAACTTCTCCAATTCCTATATCAGATCAACTCCTTTTGTCCAGAGTCAAAGTCAGCTACTATTTCTTGGCACAATTGAAAACTCTATTAAACCCAATATATCACTTTCCCAAAATCAAATTAATTATAAAAACCCCAAATTTCAAGCTCAGGGATTTCTACCGAGATACTTTTCATCTAGTGATGGTGGAAATCCTAAAAACCCCACTGAGTATCCAAGTCAAACCCCTGAATTTAAGCACCAGGAGATCACAGGACCAACTGTTGAGCGTGATGTTTCACCACTTGGAAATGAGACCCGCGAAGTGCTTGATAAAATGCTTAAAACAATGTACAGTTTAAGCAAAGGATTTGCTGTACTCGGGCTTGTACAGCTTGGTTTAGGAGCTTGGATTACTTACAGGACTCAGTCCTCCCCAATTCCGGAGATATCAATACAGAGTTTCTTGGCTTTTGGGTTACCATTTTCTCTTGCATTCATGTTGAGGCGAGCGCTGAAGCCCATTTACTTCTTTAGGAAAATGGAAGAACAAGGTAGGCTGCAGATTTTGACTCTTACTCTCCAGGCTGCTAAGCAATTGAACTTGTTTTTCGTTCGCGTTCAGGGTGTTACTTACTCTTGTATTGCTGTTACTTCCCTTGGATTGATCCTTGTTGTATTCTCTAGATTCAGCAATTAATTTTCCGTTGGTATTAGCTATTAAATCATGATCAATAGGGAAGTTGAATAAGAGTTGGCAATTTTGAATGTTCTGCTCTTTCGATTTGGAAATGAAGCTTTTGTTTCTTGAGAAGTTTTTGGTTGCCCCATGATTTAAGTAGTTGCAAGAAATGTTTGATGTTGAATTTGTAAGTTGAATGCTGATAAAGATTTAATGGGAAAGCTTTAGCAATGACTTCTGCAATTCAATGTTGATTACAAAAGAAATCTATCATATCTTTCTTTGGTATAAGCATCTGGTATTCGGAACCGACTGGTCCAGCTAACCTCGAATCTGGATTAGTGCCTCGTAGGGATCATTTAATGAGAAACGCTCCTATCAGGGGTTTCTGCATTCCCAGGACATGATCTTGAGACCTCTGCTCAAGAGTGGAGGGATCCCATCCGTCCAATCTATCTTACCTTCATTTTTGCTATTTCACACTTCCATTGATGGAGATATTTGGTCCATCCCTTACAAAACCAGCTGTTCTTTTTCTTTTTCTGTTCTTTTTTCTTTGGTAATTAGTCAAATTTTATTTACTAAGGGAAAAATATGTACAACCAAATCAAAACCCCTAAAGCTGGACAGTCCCAACTTTAGCACACCTATCTCCTTAACCCCCCCCCCCCCCCCCCC
>ML384447.1:33028-95471 GCA_005239525.1 Nicotiana knightiana | reverse complement strand
CCCATCCCTTTTTACAACATGTTTCCAAGCAAACTTAGAGGTACTAGTTCATATTTCTCAAAATTCCAGCTATCGTACCATTCCATTGTCCTCGACCATGTTATGCACAAGATGGAGAAATGGCAGATCAAGTAAAGAACTATGAATCACTTGTAAAGCAGCTTAAGCTATATTTGTTATTATCATCTATAGCACATCCTTTGCATCTCGCATGCATTGAAGTAGAACAATTATCTTTACAAAAGTATATTGCTAAGTTGGAAGCTGGGGTTTGATCTTTACATTTGTGACCTATTGTGTTCCTTGAGGAATGTAGTAGTAATATCTTTGTAGTTCCGAATGGAGATTGTGTTATCAAGATCTATGTTGCTCGAACTCTCTGAAAATATTGTTGAGTGCGTATCAGATCCTCCAAAAGTAGTGCATTTTTTAAGGATCCAACACACGTCCAGCAGTATTTTTGAGAGTCCGCACAATATAGATCAAGATTGAAAGAACAGAGAAATCCTTTACTTAAGGACAAAATATATAGTAAATCCAACACCAGATTCAGTATGTCTCAGTCTGTGTAGCATAGATATTGGTAAAAAATGTGTCCATTCAACATGTCTTCTGCTAAAGTGTGTTTGTTGTTTGTTTCCCCAAGTCTACTTTTGTTTCGTTTAGAGGAGTTTGATGAATGAGATTTAGTTTCGATTTAGAAAAGTCAATTTGACTGTGCTGTATGATGCTGCAATTGCTGATTGTTATATTATCAAGTGTTGTACGAGTAGATATAAATTATTCTACATTGAAGGAGGGAATATTATTAAATATTATCCAGTATTCTCATACCTACATTCAATGAATCCTAGACATGTTTTAAATCTTGACACGAATTGAATATGATTCCAGAAGAGCTGGTATCAAGATTGGAAAGAGTAGTTGAGTGATCCCAAGCTTTACATATTGTTTAATCTTGTTGGAACGCGTTATTATGAGCAATGTAAGTTGCTTGAATCTTCATTTCTTGCACACCTTTTTTAGCGTGTATTAGGTGATTCGTGTCTTGTCTTAGTGAGAAATGTTGGGAGTAAATTGTAATTTACAAATGGAACTTAGCAGCTATGATTTCTTGCTGGTTTCCTGGAAGGTGCTTGGAAGCTGGAAAAGTCATTTTCCCTGAAGGCTTTCTTCTGAATCGACAATTTAATGAGTGAAGTTTCTGTACTTCCTTCCGGTGCTTCCTCATTTCTTCTGCAATCCTAATCAAATGTAATGTTTATTAGTTTGTGAAAAATATGTAAATCATGCAAGTACTAAAATCATAACACGTTTGTTTGTTGAAGTTTTTTCTAGATTTGACATTTTAAATCATGGAAATAAGTTTTTGAAGTTGCTTTTCAAAGTATAACTTATTCTGCCATTCACAAAAGACTCAAAATCTTCAAAAAGACAATATCTATCGAAACATGTTTTCTTTTGGCACATACTTTATTTTCAAAAAGGAATTTCAATTTCAAAAGTTTTCGAATAAGTGTAGTCTCAAAGCATTTTTTCTTCCCTCAGAAAATGAAAGACTTAGGGGGTCGTTTGGTAGGATGTATGAGAATAGTGCATAATAAGATGTATTAGTAATGCATATATTATTTCTTATCTACTGTTTTGTGTGATGTATTAAAAATTATAATGTATTGCATAATTTTTAAGAAAAATAGTTGTTTACAAAAAATACCCTCCATACTTTAAGGGACTTTAAGGATAATTTTGTCTTTAGCCATTAGTAATGGATGCATTAGTAGCTTTGGTATTACTAATGTCATGGTTTTCTATGCATTACTTATAATGTCATAGGATAATACCAAGTATGATGTATAATTAATACAAGCATTAGTTATACACAAGTTGAAAAAATGTACCAAACAAGGTATTAGTAATGACAGAGCTAATGCCGGGATAGTAGCCTTGGTATTAATAGTGTCGTTTGGTTTGAATACAACTTATGACGGGATAAGTTATAAGTTATGCTGGGATTGTTTTTTATCCATTGTTTGGTATGTTGTATTAAATATGACAATTGCATAATTTGTAAGAAAAATATATAAGTTATACCGGTGCTAATTACCCCACCCTCTATAAGGTGTAAGTTATTCCGGTGTTAATTTTAATTCTGGAATAACTTATACCTGATTTGCTAACCAAACAAAGGATTAAGATGCTATTAAATTTTTATACCAACACTATAACTTCTTATACCTTGTACCAAGTGACCCCTAACTGTATATGAATGTCATGGTAATAGAAAAATGTACGGTAATCTACAACCAAATTAGTGAACGTTCAAATGTAAGTGAGCTTGCAAATTTGGGGTGCAAGTGTGCAGCAGAAACCATGACAAATAAATTCTCAAGTCTCCTCTTGGAGATAAATCTCAAACTAATTCAATTGGGATAACATTCCCCTAGGATTTCACTACCACGAAAAGACGAGTTTGCTTATTTTGCACTTTTAAAGAAAGAATAAATGAAATGAAATGGTAATTGTCACTGATTGCTAAATGCCCACACCCTAATGTGAATTACACTATCCATAATTAGAATGTAAAAAAAAAAAAAAAAAAAGGACAAATTATGTGAACGAAGAATTTGTATAAAGAAAAGAATTTGTTGTTTACCTTATTTACACAGTATAAAGAGGATTCAATTGAACCTCCCCCACCATATAGCTCGGCTTGTCATCATTAATACGAGCTACACATGAGACTAGTAACAGGGGTCCGACACAAGGGACACGTCTCTTTGTCTTCTAACCAACGACTAACACAAGCGAAATGAAATCCATGGCAACAAGGGGAAAGTATCAAACACATCTCCCCTTTTTTAATATCTGCAATACAAATAGAACAATCACTGTTTTTTGCTTTAATTTCTTCGTCGCAAACATCTATCACTGCTTCAGCAGCTGAATTTTCCGCCGGACATGGGTTTGCCCCACCTCCTGCTGCTACTTCCACAACATTATTCGAATCAAAGCACCTAAACTTTTTCTTCAGTATGATAAACAATGGAACAAGCAAAAACGCAAAGGTAATCAAGAAGATATATGTCCCGTTGATTTTTGGCATCGGTTTGGTATTCGCTGAATTTCGCACAGGAGTTTGAAGATATAGAAGAAGAAGAAGAAGCTGGTTACGTGTAAGTATTATTAATGATTAATACGTCATTTTAGCGAACTTAAATTACTAATTTTTCTTTTTCTTTTAACAGGGAAAGAAGTGGAAATTAAAAAAGTTTTTATGTTGACGTGGACTGGGTCAGGGCTTTACTATTTATGCATTATATGGAGAGGAAACGGTCCAATTTAGCCGAATTCAAAAGTCACCCTCTACGGCCTACGCGCTTCTTTTTCTTTTCTTTTTCTTTTTTCTCTAGAAGAAAGATTTATTTTTATTTTATTTTATTCCGGTCAGATTATTGAGAGAGGCAGAAGTTTGGTACTACTACTATTGTACCTCTTGCTTCAAACCTTGAACGTTAATATTAAAATTTTACATTAGAATACAACTAATTCCTTCCAAAAGTTGCTAGCGTCCGCAACATTTTCAATTGCATCAGAAAGAAAGAAAAAATTCAATCGCATGTTCCGTCCCATTTTATGTGATGCATTCACACAAAGTTTAAAACAATTACTCTATATTTGTTTGCTTATAAATTATTTTATTCAAATAAAATAAAGAGTCTAAGATTAATTTTTTATAAATATAAAAATATTTCCTCCGTCCAAGTTTATTTGTCCACTCATAACTTGACACATCTCAAAAGAATTAATAAATTATGGTAATTTTATTATAACCCCTAATTATTATTGAAAAACTGACTTTGACTATTAAAAATCTAAATTATTGGAAAATAATAAGGATAGATTAGGTATAAACTTGTAATTGTTTATTAGTTTTCTAGAAAAATGAATATTTATTTTTAATATAATAGACAAATAAACTTTAAATTAGAGGGAGGAAGTACTATATTATATAGGCCTGTTCCCCACTTTCAAATTTAATAGTCTCCCCTCTTCCTCTCTCGCTCTCTCTCTAGATTTTCTCCTTATTGTGGATTGGTTCTCCGTGATAGGGGCGTTAACCTCGGTGCTGCTAAATCCTAATCCACATCCTTGGATTTGCAGGTAATTTTGATTTTTTCTTGAATGTATTAGTTTATGCATTTTTGTTTTTATCCTTTTTCAAATCACTAAGCTTATTGTACTGATTTGTTTTCTGTTAGTTTTTCTTTTTCGCTGTGATTTTTATCACTTGCGGCTATCTTTTTCTACTCTTTAGTGGAACAATCTGCACTTTTTGCTGTCGTTTTAATCTTCTGGGTTTTAAGGAATTCAGCATAAAGCAACAAGCCAGATGAATTGGGAAACGTTTTTGAGTTATGATGAAGATGCATAGAGAATCGGGCCTGCATATTCGTTAAAACTTTTATATATTATTGAAGGACTGTTAAGTGTGTTCTTGGATGCCCTTTTTCTTTTATGTAGCTCCCCCTCCCCCCACCCACCCCCAAAAAAGGAAAAAACTTTTTACTGCTCTTTTTCCGATCATATACTATTTACTAGTTTGTGTGCTTGAATCTTGGAATTAGCTACTTTAACTAACACCATGTCTCTGTATCCTTGAGATAATTATTATTGTATTTTTCCTCTTCCTGCACAAAGTTTAGC
This sequence comes from Nicotiana knightiana, assembly GCA_005239525.1. Lineage (NCBI taxonomy): Eukaryota > Viridiplantae > Streptophyta > Magnoliopsida > Solanales > Solanaceae > Nicotiana > Nicotiana knightiana. The sequence continues at coordinate 90,767 of ML384447.1, read as the reverse complement.
CTTGAGTCCTATTTCATCCTTTCTGCAGTTTTTGATGATCTATTAGTGTATTTTCAATCTTATAGACTATTGTTGTAGAATACATGAACTTTCACTTTAAATGTAGGTCAGCAGGATGTTCAAGTGAATGTTCTCGTTATAGCTGATTCTTGCTAATTAATTTGGTTGTTAAAACATACTGTTAATAGCTTTCGCTTGCTTCTTTCTCCAGGTACATTCCTTAATTAGTTGAACACTTCCTAGTTCCTACTTAAGCAAGTTTACCTCTTAGCCATTGAAAATGTTCGGGCTTAAGAAGTCGCCCTTGCATCTGAATGCTAAAAACCACTCTGCGAATCCTGGATTCCATGGTTATTCTAGTTCAAATCCTTTTGATTCTGACAATGAATCTGACAGCAAGCAGACTATAACACCTGCACGGAGAACTTCGTCAGAGCCTTCTCTAATTACTCCACATTTGAGTACAAACCCTTTTGACGACGATGATATTAAAGGGACTCATTCATCTGCTTACTCCGTGACTTCAACAGCAAGAAACAGATACAAGAATGACTTCCGGGACTCTGGAGGATTTGAGAACCAAACAGTACAGGAGTTGGAAAACTATGCTGTACACAAGGCTGAAGAGACAACAAAGACTGTTAACAGCTGCCTGAGGATTGCAGAAGACATGAGACAGGACGCAACAAAAACTTTGATCACCTTACATCAGCAAGGTGAACAAATTACAAGAACCCACACAACTGCAGCTGACATTGACCATGACCTTAGCAGAGTATGGTTTTTTAAGTCTATTGCATTTTGTAGTTTGCAAAAGAACTTGTTTTGGATTAACATTACGCTTTATATCATGATGGAATGCCAATACTCATCTTTTTCTTGTTCCTGCAACACTTTTCATTCTTTAGTATTTCATTGAATAACTCAAATATTGTTTGAAATTTATGCTGACTGGTAGGTTACTTCCTTGTTCATTTTGAGATGAAACTTTATAGTCTTTAGGAGGGCATATAGATTTTGTTTAGACTTTTATAAAGCATACATCACTAGTCTGCTTCAACCCGTTCCACCTCCAAGTCCTTAACCTACGGTTGCCCCATAACTACCAAATACTTTCTTACTATTTCCTTGATATGGAATATTTTGTATCTGTTATTTGCTTTTGCTGCTGTAGTTATCAATTGGAAACTAAAGCTTGCAATTTGATTACAGGGTGAAAAACTCTTGGGCAGTCTAGGAGGCTTGTTTTCTAAGACTTGGAAGCCTAAGAAGACTCGCCCAATTACAGGACCAGTAATTACTAGAGGTTACTCATCTGATTTTGTTCTTGTTCATTTAATATACTTTGGTGTTCATGAGTAGGGAAAGAAATAACTAACTGGACATTCAGATATAGAAGGCATTAATAAACTGTGGGGAGGTTGTGGCTATTGAGAAAGATTGCTGATTATCTGTTACTGTGGCAGATGATCCAGTTCAAAGAAAGGGTAACCACCTGGAGCAGAGAGAGAAGTTGGGGTTGAGCTCTGCACCTAAGGGACGCTCAAGTTCACGAACAGCACCACCAGAACCTACAAGTGCACTACAGCAAATTGAGGTACATGTGTGTTACTTGGCACAAAATAGAGATGGATATTAAGAACTCCTTTATATCAATGGTTCAGAGAATAGATATTGTCTTGAGCCTGTTGCTGTGATAGGAAGATAAACTTGCTCTCACGTGTGAAGAGTTGCAACCAATATGTCAACTACTCGAGGCGAAGGCTTTCCTTTTTCTTTCCTTAACTGTGCTCCATCAACAAGTTGAAGTTGCACAATATTTCATCTAAGCTTTCTATCCATTTACTTTAGAGGGGAGCCTTGGAGCAACAGTATAGTTGTCGACCTATAGATTACGGGTTTGAACCATGGAATCAGCCACTAAAGCTTGTGTTAGAGGTTTACTAATATCATTGGTGTTTAACTGATAGTTTGTTTAACAAAATTGTAACACTGTAAATCCTTGACTAAGGCTGGAGATTTATGTCCTAATAAGTTAAACTGTTTGAACACTCTACATGCACCCTGGCATAGTGGTCAATAAAGTGGGAAAGGCTCTGGCAGACCAGGGTTCAAATCCAGCAAAGACAAATAATAACTCTAGGTGATTTCTTAGTGGGCAGAGCTACCAGTAATTGTATTGGTGGGAGGTAACACGTACCGGGTGGATTAGTCGAGGTGTGCGCAAGTTGGCCCGCAGACTATAATAAAAAAATTTCAATAAAATAAACTAAGTCGAACAACTGTATCTGTGATTGTTGAGGTGAAAAGGTGATGGCACGGATAATGTTGCTTTGGAAATTTTGAGAGGTATAAGACTATAATTGCTTCATAGAGGTAAGATCAGAGTTGCAGAAGTGAACATCAGCTTGAAATACATCAATGATATGATACCCATGTTTTCCACAGCTGATGGAAGGAAACTACGTTCCCATTCCAAATCTTTCATCACTTTGAAGTTTTTTGAGGGTCAGTGGACCAATTTCAGTGAATTTTGTCTAAGCTTTTTAAGGTCTTTGACCAACTCTGAAGTGAAATTTGACTTGGATAAAGAGTATGCTCTTCAAGGTTTATATATCCAAAAATCATGTTTAGGATCAAGATGATTGTTGAAGTAATCTTATGGTCCAAGTAAAAGTCTGGTCAAATTTGACTTCTAGGTAGGCTGTTACACCCTTGGTTGTGGCCTTCCCCTTGACCCTAGGTGAGCGCGAGATGCTTTGCACCAAGGCTGCCCTTTTTTTCTATCCATTTGTTTGCATTCTCTATCTTAGAACGGTGAAAACCCTTCTTATGATGCATTCTTTATCTTAGAATGGTGAAAACTACATGGCTTGTTTTCTAAACTGGAAGCCTAAGAAGACTCGCACCGGGCAGTCTAGGAGGCTTGTTTTCTAAGAACCTATGTGTTTTCTCGCATAGAGAAAGCATCCGAAACAGCCCTAATCATTTTGAAAATTTGACAGGTTGAGAAGGCAAAGCAAGATGACGCATTATCAGATCTCAGTAATCTGTTGGGAGAGCTCAAAGATATGGCTCTTGACATGGGGTCTGAAATTGGGAGGTTAGTATTTAAGATTGTGAAACTTTCTTTAAGGACTATGAGCCACCTTGCTCTTTCCTTCCTCCCCCTATTCTTCTTATCTAATCTTCTGAACATTTCTGCATATGCTGTTGGATATTGCAGGCAGAACAAAGCCCTGGATCATCTTCAAGATGATGTGGATGAGCTCAATTTCCGAGTTAAAGGTGCCAATCAGCGTGGCCGCCGCTTACTTGGAAAGTAACCAGCATTTATCTTTTGGATCTCCTGTATTAGCACGAGATATTAACATGCTCTTTTCTTTTAGTTACTTTGTTATTTCAACTCCTCTACAGTCCTTCACAAATCTCTCATCTTCTGTAATTGTTGTACACGTTGACATCTGATCAGAGTTAAAGTAATCTGAATACAGATCAACAAATTGCACTAACCATTTTGGGGAAATATTCTTGAGCACATTTGACAGTTGTTTAGACAGTGTTAGCATCCGACTTGAAAGTTGCTAGCCATAAAACTGCTGTTATTTCATTTTCGGACAAAAACTTGCTTTAATTACTCCGTTCTTTAACCACATGTCGGTGCTAGAGAACAGAACTTGTTGAAAATAGTTCTAGTCATATTAAGGCCTTTTCTGGTGCTTTTAAATATCACTAATTGCTTCCAGCTTCCTTCATTGCCAGGAGAAACAATTTACTGATTGTCTGCCACTGAACTGCACAAAAAGCTTCTACTTTCTGCTACCATTCTCCTCTTCCGATCTTTAAGCTCCACTTGAGCATTACACACTTTTAGATCTCACATCTCCTCGAAAGACACATTTCTTTGCGCACCAATTCATTTGCTCAAACCAAATTTCACCTTGAAGAAAAAGACGATATCACTCTGAAGCCGCTTAAGTATTGTGTGCACTATTGCATATTCTTTTTCCTTTTTTCTTTTCGTGGGTGCAGCCGCTAAACTAGCTTTTTTAGGGTGAAATTAGTTCTGGATATTTTTGGTTTCTCGTTTTTCATGTTTGCTAGCAAATATTTGAACACTACTATAGATAGAAGAGGAGGGTCACATAGGTTTAACACAATGTAAAAGTAATCTAATTATGAGTCAAACTGAATTCATCTGAATATGCCCACTTAGGCACGTTCTATATGACAATAGTATGTAGGCCAGAGTAATTACAAAAGGTTCATATAAACACCTAACAAATGTAGAACTGAGGCGTAATCCATTACTTGAATGACCAACACCTTTTGGAGCAGGTGCAATTACTCCAATGACCAACACCCATCATTCCGTGCACCATTCTTTTAATCTGTTCTGGGAAAGACAAAGTCCATTTGTCTAGAGAACCCATCAAAATCTTTGACGTTGCAAGATACTTTGCCAAATGGTACAAAAAGATACCGCGTTTCAGAACATATTTTGCTACTTGCCGAGTAGCATTAATAAACAGGCGGTGAACTGCACTTGAGATATGGGAGAAACGAAAACAAGAAAAAGATCCCCTAGAATCTGAACACACTAAACTTTAAAGAGCACAATTGGGCGTTTCTCTTGTTGCTTTCCGAGATCAAATGCATTTAGATTCAAAGAAATCCCACTTGAATCAGCTCTTCGCAGCTTCCAATATGCAACACAAGATATGCGCAAAGGAACTCCCAGTAACAGGGCAAGCTGGACAAAAGAAATTTAACTTCCATGTAAAGAATTTCTGGTTCTAACACAGCAAGCTTTTAAGAATGCCTTCATGGCCGTTGTATATTGCAGTAATAGCGAAATTTGGATAAAGAAGAGGGAAGTTATTCCTCATTTGGTCCATTAGAAAGCACGAAAAAGCTGAGCTAAGTCAAGGCAAAGGTTTTCAGAGTTAGACCCTTCAGTAGTTACCTTAAAGAAACAGAAACAGGAGGCTAGGTTGAGAAGGAACAGGGGAAAATGAAGTATACTCACCCAAAAATAAAACGATGGAAAAGGGACTTTCTGGCCAGCATAATGTTAAGAGAGGATGATAAATGGAACTGAGAGAGATTCTTTTCATCGGGCTGAGAAAGATATATTATAACCTTCTCTTGACCTTGATTTTGCCCAAAGTTCTTGAAAGTAGCCTTCCCCTTTCAATTGATATTCTTCCAACATCTCTAATCTAACTGAGGACTTACATATAGTCCTACCACAGAAAGATAACTCAACATGAAACTAAGTTCACTTCAGTTCAATTCTTCATGGGTCCAAATACCTACCTCAACAACATTAGCGAGTACTTCTTAGTGATAAACTTACAGTTTATTCTACAACATATTTACCCTCAATGGATTGTTGAAGCTGTTATTCCTATTCCCTAATAAATCACAATATCAACAGTAACAAACTTCTGCAAACGACAAAGCTAAATTCTACAGTGCTTAACACCAAACAGTGCAGCATCAGTCACATGTAAATCAAGGTACTCACATAGTCACACAGCCAATAATATGAAGAACTTATCCAGATGCATATACACATACAATCTGGAAATCAAAGAACTAGAGAAATAGCCGGCCAACAATGTCATAAGGGCATAAATTCCATCAACCAGCCATTCACCAGGGAAATAAAAATCACAATCTCTAATCTATCTATCAAATACTCCTTAATTTTTTAATCAAGTTCAGCTTAGCTAACAAAATCATTCAAGTCAGAAAAAGGTTATAACCCTTTTTCCGAAAATCGATGCTTTCACAAAACTTAGGAGTATCAACAAAAGAACAATAATAATATACGGCAGTGCCTTTAATCAGACTGGATATTAGATGCTATAAAAAAACAAAACCCTAGGGCTTTCTACAAAACACCATTCATAATTCAAGGGATTCACATCAAACACTGCTGAACTCTTGAACGTTCATAAAATTATTCTATTGTTTAATCAAAAGGGATTATAAATAACGAAATTGAAGTTATTAGTTCAATTCCATGACACTCTTGACCTTGGGGGCGTAGAGGGAGTAAACCACGGCCTGTCTCTTGGCGACCTCGAGCTGGGCCCTACCTTCGGAGAAAGCAGCTGCGACCTTTGAGGGTTCCGAGAGGTCTTTGTTCTGCCGAAACCCATCGATTGTCCGGCGCTTAGTGTATTCCCTAATGTTGTAATCGGGGAACTGACGCGCCGTCTTCAGAAGCGAACGGAAGAGAGTTAGGACTTCCCCGCGTGACGGCGATGCCATTTTGTTTTTCTATAGAAGCAGAGACTCCCCGAGAATTGACCGGAAGGTTTTCAGATTCAGGCCTACGATTGTGTTTGTTGACGCGGCGTTGAGGTTTATCTAGGAAACTCTCAACACCAAATGTGGAATTCCCTTTTTTTCTTCTTTCTAAGTACCAAATGTGGATTATTAAAATAAATTTATTTTTTCTAATAAAGACCAAAAAAAAAAAAAAAAAATAGCTTAAGTATTCCACATTTGATCCTGTATAGAACAAAATATGCTATGCTCATGGTTGCATAAGAGAGTGACACGTGGATTCGAAGGCAGAGGATACTCAAAATCGAAAACAATTGTTCCATTTATCACCGGAAAGAATGACGCTCATAAAGATGTAATAAATGTCTGTTATCTGATACCATTTAATGAAGAATATTCTACAGTCCTTAATATACTGCCCCTTACAGAAGGGATATGGTATTTATGGGTGTCGTTACACATTCTTCAATAGCCATCATAATTGACATTGAAGACGGGTTTGATCCTAGATTCTTATTCCCTAGGTATAACTATAAATAGTAAGCTCTATTTCCATTGTAAGGGGATTTTTTCTGAAAACTCATGCTATAATTAATAAAAAGGTTTTATACAATCTTACCTTTTTTGTTCTTTGGTTTCATCATCGTTGCATCTGGAAGCTCTGCCCCCGGAATTATTGTTTTTTGTGATTTTATCTTCATTTCAAGGCTAAGTATTGCATATTTCTTTAACTATTTTATTATTTCGAGATCAAATTAATTCATTTGTCTAGAAATCACATATAAACTCAATTGTACCGTTTTACGGGTAAACAGATCCCTTATAGTGTAAAAAAGCATTTAGTTTCTTATCATTTTAGCATACGATTAAACATATTTAGTGGGCGTATGAGAATTGTAAGATTTCAAAAAAGAGTGAAATTTTTTTGTTTAGTGAAAATTGTATTTGAAATTTTGAGTTGTGTTTGGACATGAATATAATTCTAGTTTGTTTTTAAAGTTTGTGAGTGATTTGAGTGAAAATTTTGAAAAATATATTTTTGGTGTTTTTCAAATTTTCAAAAATTTTTAAAATGCATCTTCAAGTGAAAATTGAAAATTTTATGAACAAACGTTGATTTCGAAAAAAGGAAAAATTTTCTTATGTCCAAACGGACTCTTAGCAGTCAATTGAAAGAGATTTATTCCGTCCAATATATTTCTGTAAAATTTTATAAATTCTAACAGGTAATTATTATCCGACATTTACAATTGCTTTTATGCTACAAACGACACTTTCACTCGTCATTTTAAGTTAAATATCAGACAAAAGTGTGAAAATTGTTAGTAGAGCAACTAAAAGGGCACAACTTAGTTGAGTAAACAGTACTCAATCCGGTCCATAATAAATGACTTTTTATCTTTTTTATTTTGGTCCAAAATAAATATTCCCTTTGTTTCAGTTTATGTTAATCTATTTTCTTTTTGGCCCGTTCCAAAAAGAATGACCTCTTTCTAAATTTGGCAACAATTTAGCTTAAACTTACAATTCTACCCTTAATGAGAAGCTTTTATAATCACACAAATACTCTAGACCCCCTTTTGACTTGTTTAGCATCACAAATTCCAAAAGTCTTTTATTTTTTCTTAAACTCCGTGCCCAGTCAAACATGTTCACATAAGTTGGAACGTAGAGAGTATTTTTTTACATAATCGAGAAAGAATTAACTTTATTTTTTTTTGAAATTTTTCCTTAATACTTCTCCCAATGTGTCAAGTTAACAATATACAAATTTTAATTAAGGGTAATTTAGTGAAAATATTTTTTTTTTCTCTAGGTTTTAATATTTCCTTAAGGGGCATGCCAAAGACCAAAAAGTAGACCGAAGGGAGTAATACTTTCCTTATTTTTCAAATTATTCTTGGTATACCCTTTGTTGGAAAAAATAAATAAAATACTGTAACGTCGTTCCTTTTTTTTCTTTTCTTTTTTACCCATTTACTCCTTGCTCATATCCCTGTATTTTACACTGGTATGTACATCCAAAGCTTCATTTACGCCAACTTCCTCTGTTTAATACCCACGTACTCAGAGGCAAAAACATAAAACAAATAAACGAATTAATAAGAAGGGATAAAAAGAAATGTAAGTAACAGTAGTAGATGTAGATGAGACAAAAAAAAAATAATGGTGTATTGATTCTTATGAGTTATTCCATGTGAAAGTATAATTGACTATAGGGGACTGGTTTATTGTAGCCATATCAAATCCAATGAAGGCATGAATACAATTTTTGCTAATTATAATGTGAGCTTTCAATAGTAATACTTATCTACAACTAGGAGAATTAAAGTTGGGGAATACAATGAACTTGATGGACAATGGTGCAACAGATATTGGAGATTTAATATTTTCAAGAACTGGAGACAAACTTGGAATATCTCCTGTTTCTGTGAGTTGCAATGGTTTCCCATTGAGGAGCATAGTTCTACTCTGAAGGTCGCCGCCTTCTGGAGTTAGATGATACTCTTCTCGATATAATGTAACGTCTGATGATTTGCGTCCTACCCACGAAACAGTTTCTTTAAGACCGTGCATGAATGAATTTTTCTTGTGATTTTTTTTCTCGCCGACTTGCAAGCTGGTATATGCACTGGATTGGATGTTGACCCCATACTGAATCTGGTTGCTTAAATTGATCAGAAGTAAAGTCACACCTGCCTGCACAAAGGCAAAAGCAGTAAGTTAATGTGGTTTTGGTCTTTAGCAGTAGTATGGATATGCAAATGATCAAGTAGAGATTGAAGACAAATAGTACATACACATAACTGAGAACAAAAAAAAATGAGAGGAAAGTGGACTAAGCGACATCAGACTAGGTGTCATTTGATATATGCACAGGAGGGAATCAACTATAATCCTTTATTTATGATGATCCAATTTTCAGAAAAAGCAAAATATAAGTAGCATAGAGCATAAGTTGAGACATTGGCTGCAATTCTGATGTGCAAGAACACGAAGGTTGGTTTTTGAACTAATTAGCAAATGCCTCATCAAAGAAAAAATCAAGTAAGGCTGATTGCATAGTCTATACTGGAAGCAGTGTAACGTAATGCACCTAGCTATAAGTTCCCCCTGCAGAGTTCATAAAACCCAAATCATTTGGTCGTTATGTGTTAGAACTCTGAAATAATCCAAAACTATGTCGGAGAAGCACTTGAGACGTTGCATCTTTGTAGTCTAACTAAGACCAAGCTCTAATGTTTGAGCCTTCACAAAATGTTAGATTGACACAATGCCTTGCGCAGCAGATGAAAAACAAAAAAAAAATATATCAGTAATTCCTTTTTGGGGAGCCTTCAAAGTACTTGGTATCAAGATACCTTTCCCATGTAGTAAATAATGCATTTCAGATTACATAAGTGAATCAGGACATAAATGGCACTCTTACTCTATCTTTTGTACAATGGGCATAAGAGCGCAAATATGGTGAGGCGTTGCTGCTAACATCAAGAACTTCTTTTCCCATCAGTCTGTGCCAAAGAAGTGCACTGTATTGAAGTGAAAATAAACAGATCAGATGTTTTTTAATTAGATTGTGAAGGACCTAACACAGAATATTAAAAAATAACAGCCTGCTACTTTGAATAATAGAGTGAAGTCGAATAAGGTAGTCAAGCACCTTACCTATAATAATCAGGATTTGGAACAAACGTGCTGGTATCAAGGAGCCCATAATTTCCACCAATAAGAGTCTGCCGGCAGTATACTTTAGTATGGTGCTTCGCCGCCATGCCAAGCTGATCTAAATACCTATAATTCATGTTAAAGGCCAGGCCAAAATGAAAAATCATATCACATGCCTGAATTATGGTCTCTGGAATTGCTTCACTACACTGCTAGTTAATACTATAAATCAAATTAAGCAAGAAAATTTACCAAAAGCTATCTACGAAGGCGTTAGACACATTAGGACCTCCACTGTTGTAGGCTCCACCAGATTCTCCAACCCAAGCTGAGGCCCAAGGACCCTTCATTTTTATGGTTTGAGTAAGATTGCCAAATGTGTCTGATATTTTATTCAGGTATTGAGGATTTAAAATTTTATCTACAAGCTTGCTTCCTTCGGACCCTGAAACAGAACACTTGTGGTTTAATTATTTGGTATGACATTAATAAATTGATCAGCTCCTTAATCTAGATAATACAAGCAGTGATATCATATCCAGAGCTGTGGGTTAATGAATTTAAATTTTTTTTTTTATGTTGACATTTGATGTCAAGGAAATATCAATTTGATTGGTAACTAAACTATATCTCTTCTTTAATCATTGTGATAAAAAATATTTCACATGTATATTGAATATTATCGTCTACTACTTCTTATAAAAGATGAATCCAGAAAGATAAGTAAGAAACTCAAACGAATATAATCACTTACATATAGCTGATAAATGTCGAAAAAGGCCTCAACTCTAAGTAACGGCGAAAAGAATAAACCAGAATGACAACTATCCTCTCTAGAGATATACACATTTCTAAAAAACTTTCATAGGAAGAAATAGATTGGAGAAGTATCAGTTTTCTAAGCATATATACTAAAGTATAAATTAGAAATGTTGAATTTCAAAACGAACATAATATAAGAAAGAAAAAAAACACAACAAACCTCAATGACATGAGAATTTTAAAAAAAATAAAATTTGAAGTCTACATTATCCTCTTTCATTACTACCATGTGCAGTGCAAGATAAATTCAGTCTCTTTGATTATATAACATGATTAATTCCAGTGTCAAGCCAAAAGTATTTGTATGCAGCTTTTCCATTATCTCAAATGCTATTGCCAAAAAAGTAACTCAAACGACAACGAATGAAGACCAAGTGTCATAAACAAAAGCATTTAAGATTTTATCCGTGATTTTGAGTTTAATCTAGTGTTGAATATGCATTAATTTCCCAATACCAATTAGATTATAGAAATCAAGGGGATTCTTCATATACTCTGTTCTATTAAAAAAACAGATTTACACTAGCTCACCTGGGCCAAGATTATAAATATGATGCGTCAAGACGTTGACTATGCCAGGCCCTGAAACCTCAAGGAGCTTGCTGAACCACTCAGGACTATAGAATCCTCCTGGTGCTAATAGAAGAGGACGTTGGTCGAAATTCTTGTATACTTGGTCTATGTGATTGTGCAGATGGATAACATCTTTTCCATACTGTACAGCATTAACACTTGCACCAATTCCCTGACCACTCAATTCATTTCCTGCAAAACCAGAAAAAGCAAGATTGAGGAAAGGAACCGCTCTGGTAAAGGAGAGATTTAAATAAAGTTGCAAGATGAAAGAAATATGCCAGAAATATACCAAATTCCCATGAGTGTATCTGGTAGCCCTTGGCAACAGTGTATTTTATGAAACTGAGGGCATTGCTGGAATCCCAATTTCCTCCCCACGCATGCCTATTGATCCGTCGTCTCCCATACAACGCATTCAAGCCAAAAGTCACAAGTGCTCTGCAGCAAAAGCAGTTGAATTTATATGAACTTCAAGGGAGAATTTTTGGTAAGTTTTTTGACAGTCCAAGAGCTATTTGTACTTTTAGTTCTTTGTAGAAGTCATAGTCTGCAGTATCTGAAGAGCTGCAAATTCAACATCACTCTACAAAGAATGGTAGTGTATTCCTACATCTTTAGGTTTCTTGAATAGTCATGGATGCACATTCAGGTTTAAGAAGTAGTAACATCAAAGTCACGGATACTAATTTAGGACGCGTCTCTGCATGGACATATAACAAACTACCTATATCTTAATTCACCTTGTATTCATTCATCAATTAGAATATAGTCATTCATAAAGATGAAAGTGGTCAAATTTGGGAATTAACCAAATTGGAGATGCATGTTTCCTCAATAGCATCCGTAGATTGGAAAAAGAGAAAGAAGAATAAGAATAGTATTGTGCCAGAACGTGCAGCCTAGGAGCAGATCAGATTATTAGCCAGGACATTGTTAGACGCTTATATTGTTGAGTGCAATGGGAGAAGATGTACAGAATTAGACAATCTTACCCTGTCTTCTTGAAAAGGTTGTTTAACTCATCCCATCTATGCATATGTAAGCATCCCTTAGAGAATCCAAACAACCCATCCTTCTGCTTGGTGAACGGATGGCAAGAAGATTTCAAGTTGCCTACCCCATATATTACTTGGTCCTGTAATGAACCTCCGAGTCGTAATCTCAAACCCTTAAAAGCTGTATCACCAATAAATATAAATCAGAGAAAAGTAGAAATCTAAGAGACGAGAAAGAAATCTAGTTTGCTTATGCACTTCAGATTTTAAGGTGAAATGACAGCATGTTTAAGTCTCACTTTGCTAATTATGGTAATAACAGAAACAACTTAGAAATAGGTTAAAATTATAGCATAATGGCTCGTGCAAACCTCGTATAGCATTTTCCAGAAATGGATGAGATAAATCCTGACAAATCAAAACACATTTAGTAACAATGACCACTCATTTCTTAATCAGGGTCTCGATAAGATATTGATACTTATAATATTGAAGAACAACTTACCAGATTTATAATAGATGCCAAGTCCCAAGGACATTGTTTATAGTTACACTTCTCTTTAGGCCACCAATCAAGGGTAGCACAAATGTAATTATCATCTGTCCAGGCAATTTTCACAGATGTATCAATCATAAGTTCTGTATCTTCAACTGTTTGCGCTGAAAATGCAGGACACAGCGCCAGAAAGATTAACAACAAGGTTCGGAAGTCCATTAGATGATTAAGTACAACGACTTCACCACCGTTTGAACCGAGTCATATACTGCCAAGAGGAATCAAACAAATAAATGTTAAAGAGGCTTTTGAAGAGTAACTTATTCTTTCTAAGAAAGTCAAAGGCACAACATTTCATTGAACAACTTCATACGATAACTTCGTAACTCTGTCCTTGGGCAGCTTTATAAAGTAGTTTAATTTTGTCAATCCAAAACTCCTCGGTATTTCCAGGAAGCTTAGATAGAAAAATTATAAACTAAACTTATATATTCCAGTAACCTTCTGAAAATTAAAAAGGGCAGCCCGGTGCACTAAGCTCCCGCTATACGTGGGTCCGGGAAAGGGCCGGACCACAAAGGTCTATTGTACGCAGTCTTACCCTGCACTTCTGCAAGAGGTTGTTTCCGGTAACCAAGAACTCCTAGATTACTTCCAGTAACCTTGTGGAAATTATGAAATGAAATTCTTATTTCTTGGATAAATGAAATCAACCAAGTACTCCTAGAGTATTTTTGACAACTAACTGTGTATTAAGAAAAAAAAAAACGACTAGAAAATGAAGAAGCACCCCAAATTGCTTATCTTGCTCAGATGTAAAAGAACCTAGAACGCTCGGGTCAGTCAAGTGTAGCCAGATCATGAAACTAATCTATAAGGAACAGTCATAAAGAGCAAATTTCAATTTTGAAGTTAATTTAGACACTGCAGAACCTATTAAAGACTTCTACTTTTTAGTTTGAGAAAAGTATTGGCAAGTTTTTTTCTTCACGTCTAAGACAAATACCAGGCTACCAGCAGTATAAGTAAAGTCACTATGTCAGCCACATGAATATAAATATACAATACGGAAATTAACCAATTACACTCAAAAAGCAAGATCCAAACACTACAAGAACAGTCCCTTGAAACAATACACTGCAATATTAAAAACAAAAAGAATAAATAACCAAACGAAATTCACCTCACAAAATCCAGCATAACGAAACTCACGGAGCGCAAATTCCGAGAAAAAACAGACCGACAATCAGCAGACAGTGTACTAAAACACACAGGTGATGACAAGAATAGCGAGTGAAATGAAATGGGTTGGTCTCAGATTTCTCAGTTATTAGCTAAAAACCGAAACTTTTTTAGGTGAAGTGTCAGAATTAACGAACAGTCATTCATTCATTTGTTCACGGAGTTTTTGGTACATATGTACAGAACAGTGGCTCGTGTCAAATGCAGACAATAATAAGAGGAAAGATAAAATATGATGAGGTGGCTAACACCATACTCCAATTATTTTTGTTGGATTCCAACTTGTCTTCACCTTAAAGTCATCCCTTACACCTTATACTTAGCTAATATTGTGCCAAAAGAAGAAAATTAAATTGACAAGGAATCACTCTTTTCTATGTATTTTTTTTTTTATATTTGAGTAAGATTTGCTTCCGTCAACAGCAGCCGTCAGATCCATTTTCATTTAAAAGTATTTTTAACTAATCATGATTTCTTGCAATATAAAGAGAAATTCTGTTTTACAAACCTATATATACACCATCTTCAGCATTCCAAACTTGAATAAAAAAATTATAGACTATAGTGTTCGTATTGTCGTAGTCGCTTTAACATTTATTTTGTAGTTAATAAAAGTATGGTAGCGAATCTCTAATGGTTTGGCTGCCAAAACATCAAAATTAACGTGAAGGCAGTCTTGGAGCAACGATAAAGTTGTCCCTGTGTAACCTATAAGTTAGGTTTCGAGTCGTGGAAACAATCTCTAATACTTGCATAAGATAGGTTGTCTACATCGGATGTGATTCTTCCCGAATCTTGCATAAACACGTAATACTTTATGCACCGGACGGCTAGTAAAACCAAGAGCAAACAAAACCACTTCTAGATACTTTGAAGTTAAAGTATAGATTGGTGTTGAAATAAGATTAAACAAGAACTTTGAAATATACAATTAACGGCCGAGAAAAAGTTAGATAGAAGAAAAATACTGAGATACCTTGCAGAATATAGTTGTACTCAGGAGCGAATCAAGAGTATAATGTATGGGTTCCCGGGAACCAAGTAACTTTTGCATAGACTTTATATTTTTATTAAAAAATTTACTAAATATCTAACTGTATATTAATTTGAAATTGTAAAAAGGAACCCATAAACTTCAAATTATGAATCCGTACTTACTGATTAGGCAACACAATGTTAAACGAGAAGTAAGTTAATAGGCTTTTAAAGCTCTGTTATATGCATGTGTGAAATGTATCTAAAATTCAATGCGAGTGATTAGAAAGGAGTTTCTTTTTCTTTTTCTATATAATTCTATTTTGTATATTTACTCTTACTTGTCATTTTAGTCAACGACAATTTAGTTAAAAATATTTGTGACTTTAGAAAAATGAAGAGGTATTAATTGTTATTTTCAATTGCATTCTTAGTACACCAATAAGGCATATAGTTATTAATTACACATATAATTAAGGCTATCAAATAATTTTCTTAATGAGTAATCTTAAACAATACATACAAAAAGCCGAAACCAGTAATAAAATTGCAAGCATTGGGTACTGATTATATTAATAATTGTGTTTCAAAAACCTTGTTGTGATAATAGTTTTTGGATCCTACCTTCGGAAAGGGAAGATCATTTAATCATTCATTTATTTTGACCATAAAATGCTTTTATATCTGCAGACTGCAAGCCACCGACATGGCCACACCCGAAAGTTTTAACATTTAATTTTTATATTCAGTATGAGACTATATTGCAAGATTTGTAGAGCTAAAATCAAGATTTACCTCAATTTTACTTTTTATGTAAAAAAATCTCTCAAAGTGATTACTTTTTTCATTTTGTCGTCTTGTCATGATTGCGAGCTCATTTCATGTCTCTTGGCCATAAATTTTGATAACTTATTTTGAAAAAAGAAATTAAAAATAATGTTTGTTTATGAAATATGATCAGTTTTTGAAAAATTATTTGATTTTTTTTTCAAATCCTAAAGAACTGGTTTAGGGCAGTTTTTGGATGGAAATTTTTCTTTCACTCACAGAACTTCAACCATTTTTTTTAAAATAAAATTAATGTCCAAACACAACTTCAACGTCCAAATGTTATTTTTCAACGTAACTTCAAAAACTAGTTTTTCAAGTTTCAACTAAATCTATGTCAAAACGCTAGCTTAATATCGATCTTATTTTAGTTTTTTGATATTTCCTTTTTGATTAATATATACTTGAAGTCAAATATTACAATGTGCTTTATTAAATTACCTTGAGGAAGCAATTTATTTTATGGTTAAATTATTAGTATGAGATAGTTTTTTAATTCTCGCATCCAATGCCTATTCAGATTAAAATTTGATCCCTAAAAACCAAAATTTCAATTGAAGCATCTGCTTGATATGAAAAGGAGGGGAATTCAAGCACATCTATGCACATAATTCTTTCAGCATACTGAATTAATAAGAGTTGTAGTCGAACATAAATAGTGATTCATTCTTAACTAGAGGTCTCGATTTTAAGCACTAAGTATAAAGTCATTGGTTAAGAAGGCTTTATCTCCCAATGTTGAACTTTCATAGGTAAATTTAAATACCGATTTCACCTAGTAATGTTAGACTTTTGGACACGAGTTCAAACATCGAATAGGAAATAAAAATACAAAAAAAAAAAAAAAAAAAAAAAAAAAAAAAAAAAAAAAAAAAAAAAAAAAAAAAAAAAAAAAACCTAATTTAACACCTCGCTCATTCTCTCCACTGTCCTCGAACCCTAGACCATAGGGGCCAGAATTTCAGCAATTCTAAAAGGGCCCCACCCAGGAACAAGTGGAACCCTTGTGATTGGCTTAAAGTTCAATCATTATGGAGATACGAAAGACTTGGTTAAAGGAAAAAGAAAAATATAAGGACCTCACTGTCAATACGGACAAAATTTGAGGATATATTAGTAAAACATTAAAGTCATGAAGACACCATCTTCTTCCTCACAGAAAAACAATGCTTCCCCCTAATAAAAAAATTAATTTCACTATTCTCACCACATTCTCTTATGCAGCTAGGTTCTTTAATGGAGGTCATCACTCTCCCAAAACCCTAGAAAATTGAAAAAAATATTAAAGGAGGAAAAACAACGATTAAAAGTTCAGCTCTTTAGAGTTTCCAACAAAGTCCATTCCTGTTTGTTTCTTTTCATCAACACTCTTCCTTTATTACGCAAATTTCAGCCCCATTTATCGAATTTGGATACCCATTTTCTCAAAATCATATTTCGATCGCTGTTCTGCATTCTTTTGTTTTTTAAATTTTTTAAATATATTTAGAGCTTGTATTTTTTTTTATAAGATTAGGGAAGGCGCTATTTTTTGTTCAGCAGGATCACATTATTTATTTGTTGTGGGAATTTTTTTTCTTTTTATATTTTCTTACTAGTTTTGCAAATTAGTGATTAGTGTAAAAGTATTTTATTTTGGGGTTGGGAATCTCTTGTTGTTTTAATGGAGAGCTGTGAAGGAGGGGATGATCAAGAAGGCTCTGGATGGATGCAAGTTAAAAAGGTCTGAACTTTTCACACATCCATCTCTCAATATTAATTAGTTCAGCTTTTAAATCATTTAATGTTATGTTTAAGCTGAAAGATGATGAATGAAAATGGGTTTACTATTAGAATGCAAATCATTAATAACCATGTTTGAGTTGTGTCATCGGCCTAATGTCGAGAATGTACCTCCTGATAATCTGGTGTTTTAGGTATTCTTTTATTAGAAAAAGTATCAAAGGATTGAACTTTTCCTGAATTCATGTACATGGATTAGTTGAAATTTAGTAATTTGAGAAAGAACTAATCATTTTCAATATACAACAACAACCCAGTGAAATCCCACAGGGTCTGGGGAGGTTAGTGTGTACCCAGGCCTTACCCCTACCCCGGAGGAGTAGAGAGGTTGTTTCCCACCGGCACAAGAAGATGGAATGAAACTATGCAGCAGTAACAACTAAAGAAACCAGAAAAGATAACATCAGTAACACAATAGCCAAGAAATAGAGAGAAAAGCAATAACACTAAGCAGTAATAATGGCACAGTACTACAACTAATCATTTCAATATGTTTCTGAAAAATGGATTGGTGGATTACACTAGAATTGGGCATATTCACCGGCGTTTAGTGAAGAGATGGTGATTTAATTGGGCTAGTTTTATATTTTCTTTCTTGCTATCGGTACCAAAGAAAAGCCCTATGGAGAAATGAAGGGCAGCTGAATAGGTTCTCTTTATCGTATTGCTGAAGCTGAAACGGAAATTTATTGAATGAAATACTCTTACATTTTTTCTTTTCTATCGCGTGCTTCATCTATAATCTTCCACTTTCTCTTTCTGATGATTCCATTTTTACGTTTTAGCGACCATAGTGGTGTGTACATGCTTCTTAAGTGCTGGATTTAACTCATCGCAAAAACTGAGATGCTCCTCTATCCCTTCACCTCTTTTCACTGCATGGGGTGGGTTCCGCTGTTCAGGTGTGAAAGGCAAATAATGGAAGACCAGGGGCATCTAAGATTCATGATATCAAGTGTTTATTGCCGGATTGTTATTCTAAAAAACACTGTTTAAAAGAACACTGAATGCAATGGACGGGCGTCTTGCTTTATCATCCTTATGCCTTATAGCTTATTAAAGTATAAGAAAATTACTCCTTCACTGCAGCTTAAGTGGTTTGAATGGAGTAGAATGTGTGGCTAATAGCGATACATGTCTGCAAAGTATGCAAAAAGAAGAAGAAAGGAAACAGTAATAAGAGAGAAAAACATGCAAGTACAGTTCTGGCAATTCTGCGTTTAGGAGATTCACCAATAAATCAACCTTTCCTGGGATTTGAATGCCTTATTTCTTGTATGCTCTGTTTCTTGTCGTTAGCAGATGCTATGCGTATCAAGATTAAACTGCACTTTTCTCATCAACAATAATGTAGAGTGCCTTGCGTTTTGCCCAATTAAAATTTGTCTATTTGTTATTCAATGTGTGGACTTCTTGTGCAGAAGCACAGACACAGTTCAAAGTTTTCACTACATGGTTGGGTTGGAGGATCATCTCAAGGAACTGCTTCTTGCATTCCAGAAAGTCGGCCTTCATTGACTGTAAAAAGTGAAAACCTTAAATCTGTCGTTCATCATTCAAAAGGAAGTGGACATTGTATTAGACATGATGATGTTACTTCAATTCCGAAGGAACATGCAGTGATTGTGCACGATAAATGTGTGGTCAGTCACAGTAGTAATTCTGTTAATTTAGGTTTCCCGACAGATTCCAACCAAGGAGTCAGTCAGGAACATCCTCAAATAATTAACCATGACATCATACCAAAAATCAAGTGGGGTGACTTGGATGATCGAGCTCTAACATCTCATTTTGGAAGTACTGCCCAAGCAGAAATTAAGTTCGGTGACATTCAAAATCACGACCTGCTTAGTACAAAAGCTGATCAAACAAGTGATTCTTTTGTACACACTTCTCCAACTGATCTAGAGAAAAATAGATTGGTTGCTGAGGAAAGCCATCAAATTGTCAGCTCGAATCCTTTGTCTCCCAAGATTGAGGCTGTTGAAAAAAATTGTGTGAAGTTGAAGGATTTATCTTCAGAAGATGTTAATGCTTCTGCTGGTTCTCCTCTTTCCGGAGGGCAATGTGAACATACCCAGCTTGAAAAAGGTGACACTTGCAACAGTCCTGGCGAAAAGCTTAACATTGCTGCCAGAGAAGGGCTTAAAGGGGTAACTATGCACAGTGTCGAATCTGAAGAAGCTTGCACGGAAATCCCTGAAGTGCCTAGTGTTGATCAGAATGTAAAAACAGTAGTCGCTTCCCAGGATTCTGAGCCAGTGCCACCTGATAAAGGAGGATCAGGAAACATTGGGCAGCCTTACCTGGCGTCTCCTAGTGAAGAGTTTAGGAGCAAACGAGTTGATTCAATCATTGAGGATTTATCAAACACTAACTTGAGCAGTATTGATGCAGAAGGCCTTGGTGAAAGTAAAGAAAGGTTCAGGCAACGCCTCTGGTGCTTTCTCTTTGAGAATCTTAATCGGGCAGTAGATGAACTCTACCTACTCTGTGAACTGGAATGTGACCTGGAGCAAACACAAGAGTCTATTCTTGTTCTTGAAGAAGCTGCATCTGATTTTAAAGAACTGAGTTCAAGAGTGGCGGAATTTGAGAGACTGAAAAAATCCAGTTCTCATACGACTGATGGAACACCTCTGACCATGAAGTCTAACCATCGCAGACCACATGCTCTCTCATGGGAGGTGAGTACTCTAGCTCCCATTTTTCATTGTTTTAAATTGGTTACAGTAAAAAATTACACAACACATAAACAAATCAATCTCAGCCATTTGGAAGTTGAAAAACTGCAGTTTTGAATGCATGCATGCATACCAAGAATATCTGCTGGCCAGTCATTATTATATTCCATCTATGCTAAGAGATGGTTTTGCATTTCTTTTGCCTGGTTTTTGGGTACTGGTAGCGCCCACAGTTTGGGCGAGGGAAGTCCTTCAGCTTGTTAAACGGAGGGATATATTCTGTCTTCGCCCACAGTTTGGGCCAGGGAAGTCCTTCAGCTCGTTAAACGGAGGGATATATTCTGTCTTTCAAATACGCTTACCCCAGCAGGCAAAAACACTGGGATTCTTGAATTTCCTTTTCATTTATTTTTATCTATTCTAAAGTAATTGGATGAACAATCATGACAACATCGCCCTCTTTGGCACCTTATTTTTTTGTGTGTGTGTTTGGGAGGGGGTTGTTCACTGAAGGCGGATCTAGAATTCGTAAGCTGCAGGTGCCACTGTCTTTAATGTAACCTACCACTAGCAATGGTGGAGATCGAATTGGGATGTACATTCGGTCAGTTCCATTCGTTTTAGGTTAATTTGGTTTGATTTACAAGGTTTTTGTTTCATTAAAAAAATCACCCGAGTTGGTCCAGTTCGATCTAATTCTCTATTCAAATTCTATTGACAAAAAAAAGCTTTTTTTAATGACCAAGAAATTCATCTGGGGCCAACCAATTAGGAATAACTGCAGCCTTCGAAACTCAGGGATAATGGGCCTCCCTAATCTTCTCCACTTAAATACTAGGCTTGATTCGTATGGTGCTGGGCTTGAATCTGTGATCAAAGTCGCAAGTCCCTCAACCTCTGCCACTTGAACTAAGCCCTAGGTGGAGTTATGGATACTTTTTTGGAGGTCACTTTTTTTGTAAATACTAGGCTTAGTTCGTATGGTGCGGGGCTCGAATCTGTGACCCAAGTCGCAAGTCCCTCAACCTCTGCCACTTGAAGTAAGCCCTAGTGGGAGTTATGGATACTTTTTTGGAGTTCACTTTTTTTGTTAGAAGCAGCCAAACTTATAGGTGTAAACCACAAATCCAAAATTAACCAAACCTATTGATCCCGAACTGAACTCTAAGAAACCTAACCAGTCTTTAGATTTGGATTGTAATATCTTAAATTTGAAATTGAAAATTCAAACCAAAGTTTTCATAATTCAAACCGAACTACCTGACGCCCACCCTCATTATCAATGTTTATTATACATACAGATATACATGGATAAATTGATTTACTCCTTTTTCCTTGTGACAAACTGTTAGTGGTATGATCTTTCCTCTAAGTGCAGGTCCGACGGATGACAACTTCACCACACAGGGCAGAAATACTGGCTTCATCTCTTGAGGCTTTTCGAAAAATTCAACATGAGAGAGCTAGTTTGTCAGCTACAGGGATGAAGAAAATGGCATCTAATTGTTATGACCATCATTGTGGAAGTTCTAGTGTTGTGGAGACATATAATGAGAGAGGTGACAAAAAAAGCAGCTCAAGTGAATCATTAGAGAAAAGTAGGAAGCAGAGTAATGCATCTAATTCTTCTCTGGGTAATTTGAGTAGAGAGAAGAGGCACGTTGATTCGGGAAAGTCTGCTTCTCATGCATCTAGATTACCTCCTAAGGAGGGGGTTTTCTCATCTGTCGGTGGAAAGAACAAGAGAGACAATGAGAAAAATCTAAAGCCAATAGATCACTTGAAGAGACATTCTGAAAGAGACAAGGAAAAGCGAAATGGAAGCTCCTGGAGATCCATGGATGCTTGGAAGGAGAAGAGAAACTGGGAAGATGTACTCTCCACTCCATACCGAGTTTCATCTCGTTTCTCGCATTCACCTGGCATGAGTAGGAAAAGTGCAGAGCGTGCACGGATTTTGCACGACAAACTCATGTCTCCTGAGAAAAAGAAGAAGTCAGCTATTGATTTAAAAAAAGAAGCAGAAGAAAAGCATGCACGTGCAATGAGAATTAGAAGTGAGCTTGAAAATGAGAGAGTTCAAAAGCTTCAACGAACATCTGAGAAGCTGAACCGTGTAAATGAATGGCAATCCGTGCGTAGTATGAAATTGCGAGAGGTGATGCATGCTCGGCACCAGCGCAGTGAATCCCGACATGAAGCTTACCTAGCTGAAGTTGTGAGAAGGGCGGGCGATGAAAGCATAAAAGTAAATGAAGTTCGATTCATTACTTCACTCAATGAAGGGAACAAAAAGCTTATCTTGCGGCAGAAACTGCATGATTCTGAGTTGAGGAGGGCTGAGAAGCTTCAAGTGCTAAAAACTAAACAGAAAGAAGATATGGCAAGGGAAGAAGCTGTTTTGGAACGCAAGAAACTAATTGAAGCAGAAAAGTTGCAGCGCCTTGCAGAGACACAGAGGAAAAAGGAAGAGGCACAGGTAAGAAGGGAAGAGGAGCGTAAAGCATCAAGTGCTGCACGCGAAGCAAAGGCTATGGAACAGATGCGGAGAAAGGAGTTTCGAGCCAAAGCTCAACAGGAGGAAGCTGAACTCCTGGCCCAGAAGTTAGCTGAAAGACTCAGAGAAAGTGAACAGCGTCGTAAAATTTATCTGGAGCAAATACGGGAAAGAGCTTCAATGGACTTCAGAGATCAGTCTTCGCCATTATTCCGTCGTTCTGTGGCTAAGGAGGGGCAAGGTAGATCTACACCAATCAGTAACTGTGAAGATAATAACGAAAATAGTGGTGTTGCTCCTGAAGGCTCTACGCTTGCTACTGGCCACATGGCTAGCCAACATTCTTTAAAACGAAGGATCAAAAGAATTCGCCAACGACTTATGGCATTGAAATATGATTTTCCTGAGCCTTCAATCGGCGGTACTGAAAATGCAGGTTTTGTGTATAGAACTGCAGTGGCAAATGCGAGGGTGAAGATTGCGAAGTGGCTCCAAGAACTTCAAAGACTTCGTCAAGCAAGAAAAGAAGGGGCTGCAAGCTTTGGACTAATAACTGCTGAAATAATTAAGGTGCTATATTACACTTCTATGTGAAGTTTGTTTCACTTGCCTTCTAATTTTCAATGACAATGTAGTGGTATTAAGATAAAAAAGTTATTTATCCTGCCATGAATAACTGAACCATAAAACAACGTTTTGGCTAGAATCAGTTTTTGAAAATATTGTGGCTTTAATAGGTCAACTTTGTTTCATGAAATAATATTAACTTATTGATTCTGGCATTTGTTTTGTAACTAGTTTTTGGAGGGAAGGGATGCCGAGCTGCAGGCTTCTCGTCAAGCTGGTCTGGTTGATTTTATTGCTTCTGCACTTCCCGCATCTCACACATCAAAGCCAGAAAGCTGCCAGGTGACATTGTACCTTCTAAGGCTTCTGAAGGTTGTACTTTCAGCTGCTGCAAACAAGGGTTATTTTCTTTCTCAGAATCTACTGCCCCCTATAATCCCCATGTTGGCGGCAGCTCTTGAAAACTATATCAAAATTGCAGCCTCATCAAATGGCTCTGCTTCTGCCAACCTGGTTACCTGTAAGACGTCAACTGACAGATTGGAGTTAATCTCTGAAATTCTGGATGGTTTCCTCTGGACTGCTGCAGCAATCATTGGTCATGCTCATGCAAGTTCGGATGAACGTGCCCTTCAACTCCAAGATGGTTTGATTGAGCTTGTAATTGCTTACCAAGTTATTCATCGGTTACGGGATCTTTTTGCACTTTATGATAGACCACCTGTAGAAGGTTCACCTTTCCCTTCATCAATCCTCCTTGGCGTAAACCTGTTGGCAGTTCTTACATCCAGATTCAGAAATGTGTCTTCAATAACATGTAAAAACTTTCCTACTGTATCAACTCGAAGTAATGAAAAGAACGACATTGAACTTGCTGAAGCTGCAAACTTGAAGTCTTCTTCTCCTTTGTGCAATTCCCAGAATGATGGTAAATTGGTATTTCCCTCAGTAAATGGAGGTGCAGCTTCGTCTTTGCCGGATGTACCAGAGGATAGGCCCCTGGATGAATTTTCTAAAATAAAAGAAAATGAGGGCTCAGTTGTAATTGATCAGAACTCTGACAAAGTTGACTTACTTGCTGCTAATACGGAAACTGCAGATGTATTGCAGGAATCTACCACCATCGTGACATATGATACCCTTCAAATGGTCGAGAAGAAATCTCAAGATAATAGTAAAGGTCATATCAGTGGAAATGCATCAGTGTTGAAGCAGGCTGTAAAGTTTCTTCTTTCTGCCATATCTGAGACTGGCTTAGTCTGTCTTCCATCAATGTTGACAGCTGTATTATTGCAGGCTAACAATAGATGTTCTGAACAGGTGAACTTCATGAATTTCATTAAATTTGTTTGTAAAATCCAGCTTTGAGGTTTTCTGCACGGCGCTGATTTTGTGCAATTTTGTAGTCCATGAATCTTACTGGGCTTTATCTGTAAGCATTAGGATGTAGTCGAACCTCAAATTTGTTTGCTGCTTTGTTGTCTTCTTTACTAAACTTCTCTACTGTAAGCATGTAACATTAAATCATTCTAGTACGGGAAGTAATTGTTTGAAACTGTTCCTATGTTAAAGGAAGATGAAACCTAACCTTGAGTTTACTTGCTTTCATAGTCTGCTTATCTCTGTGTCTACCACTTAATCTTATTGAAACCTTTCTTTGCAGGCATCGTTTGTCCTTCCTTCCAATTTTGAAGATGTAGCAACTGGTGTACTAAAAGTGTTGAACAATTTAGCATTAATAGACATATCTTTTGTCCAGAAGATGCTCGTAAGTTAATTTGGAATTTTTTGCATCAACTTTCCCTTTCTAAAAGTTTTAGATGTTAATAAAGTGACTCTTTATTCTCTTTTCTGGATCACAGGCCCGACCAGATCTGAAGATGGAATTCTTTCACTTGATGAGTTTTCTTCTCTCTCATTGCACGAGCAAGTGGGGCGGAGCAACTGACCAGGTTTCTTTCTGATGCTTTTGCTTTCATGTTTTGCCTTCAAATTGTACACCTCACAAGCTTATTGGACTTAGAAAGGTGCTGTTTATGCTAGTCATGGAAAGCCACTGTCTTTTGGTTGGAGGGTAGGAAAGTGCAAGAGAGATTGTCCATTTTCATTTGGAAAGAAATCCTATCTCACATTTGCTTACCATTTAAGCTGACGGACAATAGGAAAGATTGTCAGTGTATTACTTGATGGTTGTCATGCGTTTCTTAGAAACACCGAATTTTCTTGTATAAATAATAATTTCTTTGATAAAGGAGTACAAATTATTTGTCTCTCTACCCTTCCTGGGTAGGGGTAGGCTGCGTACATCCTACCCTCCCCAGACCCCACTTATGGTATGGTTGTTATTGTTGAAAGGAGTATAAATTATATAATTAAATTCGCAATTTCTAGGTACGTATTGCAACCATCTAGAAATGAGAAGACACAGCGTGGCTTTTACTCTGTGAAGGTCTAAATTGATGCTCAACATTGTATAAACTTCGCGTTTATATCATAAAATATGGTTTTGGAAAGAAGGATTTCCAGATTTGGGAGTGTTAACGCCGAGTGTCACGTGGGCCTTCATATTCTTGAAGGGCTAAAAGTAGCGCCTTCGCTTTGTTTGTAATGAAAAGGAAGGAGAGGATCTCCAGATATTCTTTTCCAGGGGAGGACTTTCTTGATCGCCTCATTCTTCAACCATGGGTTAGACATTGGATGGACTTGATTTGTCTGGAACCTTCTGTAACTTTTCTGACGTGACAGAAATCTAAATGTCAAAACAGCAAGTCAGCAATCAAACAGCCCTGTGAACTTCTCCTATTAAGATAGATCTTGAGGCAGAAAAAATAACTCGGAAGATATTTACCCTCGCGTTGTAGATTCTCTACCTTTTTGGTATATCTGTTGGGAGCTTTCCCGTTGCTAATAATATCATTTACCTTATAAAGAAAAGATATTTACCCTCGCATAAAACATAAAAGATCTTAAACATACAGGGTCAATAGCAAAGCGGATCTTGGTGATTGGATGGCTCCCTGTTGTAGTACTGTCCATAATTACCACCTGGCCCTTGTTCAAATAAGTTATGAACTTATCCCTTGTGATGTTAAGGTATTTCAGTCTTGTTTGACTTTTTCTGGATTCCAGAATTGAATGAGAATGTTCCTTGGATACGGCATTTTATTAGGAAAATTTGTAGTTTCCTGTTAGAGAGTAGCATTAACGGTTAATGGTTTTTTAGAATTTTGTTGGGAGTCACTATTTTCACATTATTTGCTTGTTGTCAAAATACAGGACTGATTAATATAATCTATTCTATTTGGGCATTCTGTGTCTCAGATTGGTTTGCTGCTGCTGGAATCATTATCGCTTCTTAGTTATTTTTCATTGTTTCATCATGAAAACCAAGATGTTCTTCGATGGGGAAAGAGCCCTACAATTCTTCACAAGGTACGTAAATCTTCAATTCAACTTAAGACTTCGCGGAAAACGTATATTTAATTGTGGATTGTGTGGCACAGGTATGCGATCTGCCTTTTGTTTTCTTTAGTGATCCTGAGTTAATGCCAGTCTTGGCGGGTACCATGGTTGCTGCCTGCTTTGGATGTGAACAGAATAAGGATGTCATTCAGCAAGAACTCAGCACAGATATGCTCCTTGCTTTGCTGAAAGCTTGTAGAAGTAATCTTCCCTCACCTGATTCTTTTACAGTACCTAATAATCCATCACTATATGAGGCTGGTGCATCTGCTCAGCTGGTTCCTGAATCTAAAAACCTTCAAGTTGACGTCCCACTGAAATCAAATCGCAACAATCAACGCAATGCTAGGGTCCTTTCACAGAGAGGTGGTCTATTGCCAACTACTAGAACTGGCAGAATCCGAAGCTTAAGAGAAAATAAAGTGTTGAAGCCTTGTGAAGGCAAGGGTCTGAAGACCAATTCATCTGTGCCTCAGAGTACTGCCGCATGGATGTTGCACTCTAGATTATCTACTGATGTACTTGATAAAGCAGAGCAGTTTTTTGCTGCAGTTATCTGCAATGAGAATGGAGAATTATGAATTTATTTACTGTATAGGATATCCATTCTTTTGACTGCTTAATGCCAAATAAGCACGGTATATGACACTGTAATCCTCTTTACAGTATACTAATTCTAGCTGCTCAAGAAAGATTTAGCCGTCCAATGCTTATAATACTTCTGTGGCAGTTCAAAAGTCTTCACTTGCTCTGATGACACCCACTTAGAACCCAAATAGAGGATTTAGGTTCCTCTAGGCACTAGTAACTAGTAGTAAGATGCAGCAGCTGTTGCTTGGTTCTAGTGATCTTAAACTAATATATCACTGCGGTACTAAGATCCTAACTCTCTTTTTCTGGAGGAAAGCATTTCGAGAGTGTCTGGTTACAACCAGAACTTCCTATCTATGATAAAGGTTATTATATACTGAGTTGTTGGAGTGTAAACAAAACAGTTTTGTATACGTTGGCAAGTAGTGTATGATCAACCAAACCTTAACTGTAGTTTTCATGTCTTCTGGGAGGATAGTCTCTCCATCTTCCAATTACTGTACCCTTGGATTGAAGGAACTTGTTCCTGGTATAATTATGGACATTAGTCTTGGCTGAAGCATGGGAGTAACAAACTGGAGATCTGGGGAGCATGATTACCATGGCAACCAGCGTTTGGTAGCTGGACTAATTATGCAGTGAAAGGTCGAAAGGCACATTAAAGTGGAAACAACCCCAATATAAGAAAAAATTAATAGATACAGGAATCTCGATCAAGAACCGATATGACAAGGATTAGAACAGTGCAATTCATTGGCTTCTTCTCGTCTTATAATATACTAGAACGCCTAAATATCCAGTAACCCATTATTCACATTTCCTTATTTCTTCAAGAAAAATAAGTGTAACATCCCAACAAAATTTACAGTTGGCTCTCTTCATGACTGAGGTAAGTTATGCAGCGGGCAGCACGTCATTCATTATGACGCCTCACCTAAATCATCATCATTGCTAGTCTTCAATTCTGAATTTCCTCGTTCTTGGCTTCCATTGCTAATAGAATATGAACTCCCTGGAACATGCACTAGAAGTTCATCCTCATCCTTGTTCTCTTCAATGTCAGAGTTCCGTGAACCCTGAAATAATTAGCAAAATAGAAAAAGAATTTATATGATAGTAAGTGGCAACGACGCAGAGCCATGTGCCGCATATAAGATTGTCACATCAATAGGCCAAACATGATTTAAAGGTTAATTAATTTGCAAATACTTCCCACTCATTTGGATAAATATCTGTACTTTTCCCCAATTATAATTTCCCCAGATCCTTACCTAAATGAGAATCTAGCTGACCAGATGACAGTTCTAATAACGAATGGAGCATAAGTCAATAAAGCTACACATGATTTAATCAGTGAAATCTAGAAAAGCACACCTCTGCTTCATCCACTTTCTGCTTGGGTTTCTTAGTACTTTTGAGGTTTCTCATGACAGCTTTGAGTTTCTTCTTTGCCACAAGTCTGGTCAAACGCCGCTCTGTATGTTGCGCGGCAGTGACATCAGCATGACAAGCAACACATAGTGTCCTCATGTTCTCTAGCCTACATTCACCTGCAAGAATTTCAAAAGACAAGCTATGAGTGTGGATTTTCAAGAAGCTATGGGTGTGGACTACAGTGGAAAGAGGGAGCTAGAGGGTGAGGGGAAAGAAAAAGGAAAATTTGCTAACCATCAGAAAATAGAAATGAGAAGAGAGAGTTGAAAGAACCAGAGATTATCTGAGTAAATCTATCAAGAACTCCAAGAGCATGACCCTTGAACAAAAAATTTGCAAGTGCCTTATCATACCTCCCCCTTGATATACAGGTATTATGTGATCCGCATGCCATGCATTGCCATCAATAGGGTCCTGAACAAGCTTTTGAAATCTGCAAGGTGCAAGAATTAATTGGTATTCCAGCAAATACATCAAGTGCAGCAAAATGGAGTAGATAGTTCTTTTGTGTATTTGCCCTAGCCCTCCCACCCTTTAGTTTGACCAAGGGTATTTTTTTTTTTTTGAAGAAGTAAGATAATCTCATTGAAAGGGCATCAGGAAGATGCCAAATTACAAGAACAGAAATTATGTTAGCTCCCGTACAAAAGACCAGTTTGACCAAGGGTATTGTGATGTACAGGGGACTGTTTAAACAAATGAGAACTGTTCAAGTAGTTAAACTCCCCAAAAGCTCCCTTAGCTTAACATATAATGTTATATGTGTGTGTGTTTTGGGGGGAACTGGGAAGGGGGTAATTTAAGCACATAAGAACTGTTAGGTAATTTAAACAACTCAAGAGCTCCTTTTGTTTAATGTGTAGTATTAAAGTGAAACTGTAAACC
Organism: Nicotiana knightiana; assembly: GCA_005239525.1. Lineage (NCBI taxonomy): Eukaryota > Viridiplantae > Streptophyta > Magnoliopsida > Solanales > Solanaceae > Nicotiana > Nicotiana knightiana. The sequence continues at coordinate 60,965 of ML384447.1, read as the reverse complement.
ATCGAGGTATGTAGTTCCTAGATCAGTAGACTGGTATTATTTTCTATGTTCTTGAAGAACAGAATGTCTTAGGATAGATCCTTTTCCCTCTAACAAAAACCGATATGTATGTTATCAATAGCTGAAGATATCCATGATGAATTTATACCAAAAACTCAATATACAAATAACATCATAAAGGAAAAAGAAATAAAACAAAATGGTTGAATAAGGACTAAACAGACAAAGGGAAGAAAATGAAACTAGTACCAGGAGGAACACAAAGAATTAACTAAAACAGAAGGCACTGGAAAATGGATTGTTCCTTGTTACACACAAGCTACACATTTTGCTTAAACATAAAACTGATACTGGCTCGTCAATTTCTCTTTCTTGAGATGGTTAGTAGAAATTTAATTCAAGCCAACAACTGCCTCGACACACATGTATTAATTTTACATACATGTACACACCGAAAAGCAAGCTATTTGATTTTAGAAAAAACTAAGACCTTGGCATGTAAACCATGTAATTCTAATCTGTAAACTTACAATTTCTTACGCTTTGCCAAATTTGGGGCTACTTTAGCAATATACTCTTCACGACTCTCAAATGACAACGGTCTGATGCGCTCCACAAGTTTGTGGCAGTCTAGACGGCAGTTTGTGCAAATGCCATGCTCAATTTGGAAAAGCGCCTAAAAGTATCAGGGATCGATTAAAGGTTTTCTTGCAAGGGTAAAACTCATTTTAGTAAAAATACAAGTAAAAACATACATTACGAATTGATGATTTATTAGTTCTAAGGTGATACTCCTCGCAGCAGTTCAAGCTACAGAAGAGATCCTCAAAGTAGTCAGGAGTTTTGGCATTTCTATTCCTGAACACGGAAAGTCAATGAAGCATTAGTGACCCAAAAATTGTCGTCCTCATGTTTTCCAAAATGATACTTTGAACTCACCTGCAAGGAGTTTGACAAAGCTTGCAGAGTGGTTCATCCTTGTCGGACCACCCCTGCATGTATATCTTCTCTTGCTTCCCTTTCCCAGTACAAAGACGGACCTTCCTCCAGACAGCGTTTGGTGGTAACGGATAGCTAATTTCGTCCAAAGGTGTTGTCCTCCTCTTACTTCTACCTTTCAGCAGTCCCTGAAAGAAATGGCCATTACATGTTAAGCACAGTTCAAAACCTTCCAACCCTGACGAGTCAAAACAGATATAAGCAGAGGTAGGTCGCTAATGAAAGGTCAAGGATTGGTGAACAAACCCAAAGACAAAGAAAGAAGCAAATAACATACCCCATTATCGTGGTTAAGGTTTTCATTTAAATAGGACAACTCAACAGATAATGGAAGTTGCAAGGCCTTTCCAATTAATTTCCTTCGTTCGATAGCACTCAACTTGCTCCATTCTTTGAGGAATTCCACTAGAGCATACCGACAATCCATATCATCCTTGATATTGTTATAAGCTGTTTTCTCAGCTTCCTTTAGAGCAGGCAGTTTATGATGAACTTCCTCTGGCCGGAAATTCTTAAAAAGTGGTTTTGGCCTGGAATCAATTCCAGGAATACAAGAGTACAGGTGAATCCTTCCTGTATATTGGCTGACCTGAAACCATAGAAGTCCAAGCACACAACAAAATCAAAACTAACTTAATTTCAACAAAACAAACTACAGGAGTACATCACCCCCACCCCCACTCCCGGAAGAACTGCTTGTTACCAGTATGTCCGATTAACAATGCATTGTAAAGCAATATCCTAAAGAAGCCTCAAGACCCAAGCAGAACTAAGGTGTTCAAAATGCAAACCCTTTACCTATGTCTACACCAATTTCTTATTCTTTTCTTACCATTTTTAAGAACAGAAATTATCTTACAAAATGCAAAGCAACATAAAGAGTTTAGGAGTCCAAGATAATAACCATCTGCTACACAAGAAAAAGTGCATAAATTCCATTCATATCAAGCAGTAAGCACTTTATTACGAAGGTAAATGAGCTTTATGCTGATCTGTAAATTCATCAACTTGGAACATTGTAACTCTCGTAACAGCCAAACCCTCATCCCCGCAATCCTTCCCGACATTTAAGCTGGTTGGGGGGGAAAACAAGTGATACTGATTTTAGATAAAATCTATATAAATTTACCTCAAAGCGGAGCGACTCCACTTGGACAGAGCTGCTTGTTACAAGTATGTCGGCATTTACTTCTAATTCAGGGGATGCACCTTTTCCCTACATTCTCAAATTCATGAGTAACAGAGTAAGTGTGGTTCCACATAAACCTCCAAAAACCAAGAAAGGAGGTAGAGTTGTGGGTGCGGAAATAAAGATTAAAAGTATGATAAATTTTTCGTATAAAACGAGAGATCCAGCCATCCAGGTAATACCTCCTCATTGAAGTCATGATTTCTGGCTTCATTAACATCTATACAATGTGAAGAAGTAAAGTCATCATCCGAAACTTCAGCCTCGCAAGAAGATCCTTCAAGCCCAAAGGTGGAAGTAGTGGGCTTTCCATTACACAGACAAGCCAAAGAAGGCCAGATCATGCAAAATCAGAAATAAGAGGCATGTCGAGTAAACCAATTACTAGATTGGTCACATAAAAAGTAATTGAAGCTCTTCACAGCATGCAATTTTTTGGACTAATTCTTTGATATCACTTAAATCTTAAGCTATATCAAAGCGAGTAGCTTTTAAAAATCTTTTCAAGCCAAAAAAGAAAAGGAGAAGCTAGTGAGATCATGGGTTAAAAATGAGGTGCAGAGTGGACAAAGGTAGCTTCTGTAGATTATTGGAGCTTTAATGTAGTAAAGATATTAATAGGCACCTCGCCGATGCAATACCTACCGTATAATGGAGGTCTGATTTCGATAAGAATGAAATAGTTCCATCCTGTTTATCATCAACCCGGTATGTATCACAATGAGCTTCAACAGGATCTGAATCTAGATGAATGCCTTGGCTTTCAGTTACTCTTGGTTTTGCTCGAGCAACTTCACCATTTCCTGCATTCTCAGTTGTTAAATGCTCACTCTTCTTTTCTCTGACATCCATTTCCTCAAGGTAAGAAACATCAGCAACCTATTCGCCAGACCAAGCTTACCATCAATAGACAACAAAAACATTCGCACCAAAGTTCAAGGACAAAATTATGCTAATAAAGCCAAACTGGAGGTAATAGACCTTACTGTTACTTTTCAAGAGAAATAAAGCTAACAACAATGTCAGGATTACACAGCATAGGTGTCAGTTGCATATACATTTTGAGTTTTATAGAACAGTACCAAATAACGCACCATTAAAGGCACCTATATAAGGGGACTAGAGTATGAGCAAACACCTTCAGAGGATAAAACAATCTCTACAGATCTAAATCTCCACTTGATTAGAGAAATAAACTACATGTTCAGGTTGCCCTATTTACCTAAGTAGATCTAAGAATATGAGTCTGACTACAAGAAAATAGAGGGAGACCAAGTCCTCTCTCAGCCAACCCCAACAATGAGAAAGTACCAAAACCAAAAAATTACCACTTTCACCAATATGCGTGATTATCTCGCATTTTTTGCACGAGTTTTGTGAAATGATTATATGATTCCTGCCTTTATCTTCTATTTGATATAAGGCACATACAGATTGTATCTTGGCAAAGAGAAAATGATCATTCAACGGCTTCTTCATAAATCCCTATATTGTGCTCTTGATTGAAAACTCTCCACCTGCAAGTGTTTGTTATTGAGCTTCCCCACACAGTTGACTTATGTCATAAGTCAACTTCTAGATTTAATATTTTCTTCTGTTAAATTGTAGGCTTTTAAATTTAAGTAAAGACAAGAGCATGGCATTTAGCATTTGCAAGGCTTGTTATAATTGTTAAGGACAACCAGGGGCGGACCCACATGGTGTCAAGCGGGGTCAGTTGAACCCGCTTTGCTGAGAAATTACACTGTTTATATTAGTAAATAATATTTGAAACAGCGAAAATACGTATAGAAATATAAATCTGAACCCGCTTTAACCAAGTGTACTGTATGTTGAAGTGGTAAAGAGGGTTCAAAATGTATGGAAGGTGTTGTGTTCGAATCCCACTTGTGGGCGTTCCTGTACATTTTGTTTTGTAATCTCTAGTGGGCCGGAGTTATGTGTGCACAAGACAGATTATCCCTTCTGTATTTATTATTCTTACCTTTGTCTATTTTCTATTTCACTTTATTTTTTTTCCTGAAATCAATACACATTATTCTACGGTTTTACCTACTTCAAAAATTAACCTATCTACAAAGTGAATTTGGTTATTTCTTTCTTAAATTTTGATAAAACATAAAAGTATATTTGTTTAAATTATTTAAGAACAAAAAAAGTGTTCAAACCCTACTTGTCTCACCCAACACTACTGATGTGAATAACCACCGTCATCTTTTATTGAACCCGCTTGTATAAAATTCTGGGTCCGCCACTGAGGACAACCATGCAACGCACAAAATGAATGAGCATGAAAGTGATCTATGATATTATCTTTTCCAAGAATACCTCTATTGCCTGTACAGCGTCATACTTCCCATCCATTGTAGATGAAACTTGACGCAAACTCTTATTAAGATTTTGCCATCGAGACTCATCTGAAGTATCCTGGTTACAAGACATTAAGCAAAATTAGCAAAAAGAATTTCCCAAGTGAATCTCACAGAATATATATTAAACAGGAAGTCACCTTTGCAATAAAAATATATACATTTACTCCCTTTGTTTGCCCTTGTCTATGAGCTCTGCATTCGGCCTACAAATGGTTAGACTGCATATAAGCATCAACCAATCAGACAAGAAACTAACTACTTCAATCTTTAGAAGATTTTGCAACAACAAGGGAAAATCGAAATCGAGCATGGAGATCCATGTTAGGAACATTCACTGTCGACAAAAGTGTCTAATATTGGTACACGTTAGTTATGCAGAAAATTTTAAGGCCTACCTTTCCTAGGATCATCATGTTTACCTTCGTGATATAAAAGTTTATGCTCTGGCTTCACTAATGTGCATGAGCCCTACGTGGCATGCCATTCATGCTTGAGAACAACCTATGTTAAGACAATATGCTTAGTGGGATTCCAGTTCATTGTCTGTAGTATTCAATTGGTGATGGTGCATCACACAATCACACAATTTTGTTTAATTCTCAACTCACCAGTTAGAGAAGTGTGCAGGATAAAGTGAAGTATTAAGTTCTAAGGGATATTATAAAATCGTGGATCAGTTCACTCATTGCCAATAGTCTTAAAGTAACATTTTATGCACTTTTCTGGGTTGAGCATACTTGGGAAAGATGTAATGAAGCATTCACTACACGGAAAAGAATTCACACAACTGCCCCAAAAGGTTACCACAGAGCTTCATCGCACCAGACAAAACAGGTGTTAAGACTTAAGAGCATTGGTCAGATATAAAACTCCATTTATCCTTCACTAGACAGGCACCCAATGTGTGTGCACCATTTTTGAATTAGTAAAGCAGTTCTAAATCTGCTGGAGAAGAAAGAGAAGTTGGGAAAAAGCAAAACATAGCGCAAAGGGGCAGAGATAGAGATCTCGCTTTACAATAGGATGACCAATCTAATCTTCTATCCTTGGGGAGGTAAGATAAGGATACGATTGGAAATAAATGAAAAACAGGGTTTCACTGAAAGAGTTTTACCGACTTACACCTCTGCCTAATAGAAGAGATGGCCCAGTAACAATTTGACCAAAAAAACTCAACAGGTAAAATGTACATGGAGACAAAATCCAAGTGTTAAACAACTTAGCCTCTTTAAAGAAAAGTTACATATATATTTAAATGCAACCACTGAATAGAATGAGAGCAAAAGAAAAAGAGTAACAAGTAGATTAGACTTCTAAGTAAATAGTTTTCTCCACTGATACAATATATTGATATTGGGGTATAACAGATTCACCTGTTGCATGTGAGCTGGTTTTGTTGGCAACTCCAAGAACACCACATGTTGCGCTGATGTTAAGTTAAGTCCAGAGCCACCAGAGAGTATTCCAACAAGTGCAATCTTAACCTGGTACCCAAAAACAAAACAAGTCAGCCAGACTGTCTTCCTTTCTAGTGCACAACTCTATCCAAATTAATGGCAAAAACACAGAGCAAGCAACACCAATATACAAAAGAAAGAGACAGATTTGCATCCAATGATAGCCATTTCATCCATGAGATTATAAATGCTGCTTACGCTTTTGATTAGTATCATATAGGCAGGCAAAGCGATTTGTTTCGACTGCCTAAGTTACCAGTAATAATGAACTCCAAATTATCTGGAGCAGAATATACGAACCTCATTTGCTGATTGGAATGATTGAATAGCTAACTGCCTATCACTTGACGATGCATTTGCATCAACGCGAATATAATCAATATTTTTTTGACAAAGAAACTCCTACAAAAGTGACAACAATAATGGGAGCAAGTCAAACCAAGAGAAATTTGATGAGTTCGTTGATACAGCAAAAAGAAGTGTGTAATTTGTCCATGCAAATAGACATGTGAAGTCTATTTTAACATGCATTTCAAGGGATTTCACCTGTACACCATCAAGAACTATATGGTGATGAGCAAATATTATCATTTTATGACAACTGCGGCTTGCTTCCGTTGTTTCTTCACCATCCAATTCTGTAATGATTGGATGTATAGAGAGCCACTCGAAGAATCCTGGCAATTTTGCAATGCCAAGCGCTTCGTCATAGAGCTCTCTTAAAGATCTGCAAGAGCCAGTATCATCTGACACAGAGACAAAAAAGGAGCAAGTATATTAAACCCATTAGCAAATACAAACGTCACAAGTAGCTCCTTTCTTATAAGGTAAACAATTCTATTGATATTGGGGAAATCCCCGTACACAAGCAATATAACAAAAAGTAGAAAGCCGACATTAAACATGATTCTTTACAAAAGCCACTTAATCATCAATGCAAATCGGGAATTCAAGGGTGCACCAAAAGGAAACTAGAGAGAAGAGGCTATTCCTCAAATATAGAAAATCATTCCCAACTTCCTCACTGTAACAGCCCAGCTCGCTAGTGATACTATCCGCGCTGGGCCTAGGCCCTCACGGGTTTAAAACGCGTCACTAGGGTCTAAGACTTGTTAACTTATATACCCAGCATCCTTCTTGTGTTTTGTCGATGTGGGACTCTGTCTAAAGTCTGGGTATTACATACACCCCCTCTTATGGACTTAGCGTCCTCGCTAAGGTTTGCCCCACCGCATGGAATTCGCCTAGACTCAGCAGTGAGGTTTGCCCCGCCTAACCAGGATTTGCCTAAACTTAGTTGAACTCTGACCCACCATCGGCAAGGCTGACACAAGAGTAGCTCTGATACCATCTGTAATAGCCCAGCCCGCTAGTGATATTGTCCCCTCTGGGCCTAGGCCCTCAAGGGTTTAAAACGCGCCACTAGGGTCTAAGGCTTGTTAACTTATAAGCATCCCTCTTGTGTTTTGCCGATGTGGGACGCTGTCTAAAGTCTGGGGTGTTACACTCACACACACCTTTCTATTTCTCTCCTTCCATACCACAAAGAGCTAGGGCTGTGATATCCCATACAGAGGGTCTTATCCATGACACGCACTCAAAAACTTGTCAAAATAGCCCTAGTTTTGCATCCCTTTGCCTCTATTGCAAAAGGTGCTGCAATCCTTTGAGAAACTAAGGTCCTCATAGTTACTTTACCGTCAAAAGGTCCATGTAGTACTGTGCATGATGTCTCATCTTCTACGTACGATAACATTCTTCCAGTTGTATTTCCTCCACTTAGCAAATCCACATCAGTTTCAACTGACAGACATTAGTTTCCCTCTAGAAAGTTCCAATTCACCAGAGGACTTAAGTTACATTTATTTTATTTATTTTTGCTTATTATTCTCTTTGGACATGTCTAACAGGCCATATGTATCCAATATTTTAGATTTGGTGACAAATTGTGTACTCTTCAGTCTTCCCCATTTAAAGAAACTAATAGATCCATGTATAAGGTACAGATTAAGCCTAATAAACAATAAATTGACTATTGCTAATTGTTTTTCTCACAAAACGTAACTACTGGGAAAATTGGATGAAAGGGACCAAGGAATACCACCAAACAACAGAATCTAGTTTGAAAATCTAGGGTCATTTATAACATACCATCAACTCTTTCAGGAGTTTCCAGTTGCACATCTTCAGTAACAAACTCTAAATCCTCAAAAGCTTTCTCTACATCTTTAGCGCATGAGTCATCATTCTTTACACCTCCAGCCTCGTTGGCACCACAGTTCCCAGAAGTTCTGCCTTTCAACAAGTCAACAGTAGCCACTGCCTGAGAAATATCTGATTTTTTTAAAGTCAAACTTATAATTTGGCGCCGCAAGGGTGGTAACTGCAAAAGCACATGCTCCTTCAAACGACGTATCTGGATGATATAAATAAATGAAGAATAAGAGATAAGTCTTCAATATCTGGAGGGAAATAAAGTAGCGGGGAAAAACGGAAATAATAGTGCAGCATATCTAATAACAATAGTGCAGCATATCTAACTGTAGACGCTGACTATCTCAGCATAGAAAGCAATCTGTAATAATAGCTTGTGTACATGAATACATAATACTCCCTCTGTTCCAAACATGACGACCCACACACTGTCTTGAGAGTCAAAAGGCTATTCCTCAACCACAAATTTTTCAATTATTCTTTGTATTTTTAAGGTCTATGTGTCAGGGAGAACATCACATACATTTCTTACAGAATTTAATGTATTTATGCATATTGAGGGGAAAAAAAATCAATAGTTCAGGTTGTTGGGAGGGAGAGGATATATATTATGAGAACTTTAAGGTAGAACCACATCCAGAATTCTTATTCATTGGTTGTCATCGGCAACAACCTAAACTTCACATATTGGAATAATATTATCACAAATTACGGGCTTTACCAAATGAAAGTGCCATCATTAGATATCAAACTCAACTGTACAGCAATCTTCTGTTTGTCAAAATGAAATAGTGGATAGTAAACCAACTGGCAGCAGCGTGACATGAGCAGTTTGACATCATGTACTTACAAGTCGCTGAGAGATTGAAGATGAGGACAAAAACAAAGTACATCACGAAATATACAATGAATTGAAGCAACAAAGGAGCTACAAGGCCATACCATTACAGTTTGCTTCAGCAACACATTTAACTCCTCCAAGCGAACCCCCTTTGAGAAATCCTGTGAAGACCAAACCATGAACATTTTCCAGTGGGATTTGCCTCTCATTCAATATTTGAAGGAACAAGAGTCACCTGGAAAACCTTCCCTTGGCAGCCATGAACAAATCTAACCGAACAGTAAGTCTTTGCAAAGTCATATTTAGTCTTTCCAAGTAAACCGGGCCTAGGTGAAACCAAGAAAGAAGTATGAGAAGAGAATTAATGACCATCGAAAAATCAACAGAGTAAAAGGAACTCAGAGAAAATGGAGAAACAAGTAACTCACCATAAGATATTTATCTGATGAAAAATGTCATAAGGCCTACGAGCATTTAGGAAAACAGGAAACAGGCATCAGAATGCAATTGACAGATGCAGAAAATTGCCATAATCGAATAGAAACAAAGTACATTAGCAAGTTCAGACTGCCCTCAAAGAATAACTAAACTTCAAAGATCATGCATCAATAGAAGTGTCAATACATGCTACAACCTTGACAAAGATGGAGTCCCAGATAATAGAATTACATGCTTGGCCTTTGTCGCAACATCAAGAACAGTTGTTATCTGTCAAACAACAAAAGAGAACTCTTACGCAGTAAAACAAATAAGTATGGACTATGTACAGTAACTGATAATGAAAAGTGTCGATAATTGGAAGTGCAGCCGCTAAAAACCCGAAGTTCCAAATTCATGCATCATACCTCATAAACATCTTGATCCTTTAATGAAGAGAAAGCATCACCCCTTCTTCAATTGAGAGTTTTGTGCCTCTCAAAAGTTTGTTCTATATATACATCTCTAACCTACCATAAAAATTTATTTCTTGACAAATGCCGTATCTGATAGAGAACCAAGATGGAAAGTCTGAGACATCTACCCCAAACTTGACAAGGGCTCTCCATCTACTTCTTTATCAGCAAGTATACGAAAGTTGTGGCCTTGTAGTGGGTTCATTCATTGCTTATGGGTCCATCAAGTCGGTTTTGAGACTTGTGGTGTAAATGTCCATATCTATGACAACCTCAAAATTTTGGAGTGGAGAGTAAGCAGCCGATCAATCTTTGACCCATCAGTGAAAACTGAAGAGCTTTGACGGTCTTCATACACCATTTTTGAAAAGTATTCAATTAACAATTGTTTTTTCTCTTTAATCTATTTAGAGATTTCGACTCCGCATCACCAATATCTATCATCACTAGAAAATAGAGCAACTCTAACACAAATGATCCTGTGTTCAACCCTGATAAACTGCAAAGTGGATTTTCAACTCAGTTTTATGTTTGATCTAGAAGAACCTAAACTGGAAACCAGGAATATAAGCACATGCAGTATAAAGGAAGACTATATGGGTAATAACGTCATAGCTTTTCCCATGTTAACCAAAAGATTTTTGTCTTTTGCGTCCCACTTCAGTCATGCTTTTAGTTTCTAATTCCTAAGTCTTTTCTATTTGATGTTGACTAATTGGTTTTTTTGAGATCAAGCACAATTTCATCCTTTCACCAACCAAGTGACTCATGAAAAACGAGTATTTAGTGGAAAGGTTCTAATGCCACTAATCAAATGTTTAGGGATCAATACCCCAACTTTTACACCTCAACCATCAATTGGTATTATCGTAATCAGTAAATGGTTAGACAAAGAGCTAAATATATTGAAGTAAACACTTATTTGACTAGTTACTTAAAAAATAACTTGATCTTAGTTATCTAAGATTGTTTTTTTCTCAGAAAGGACTTTGTACCTCGTCATTTTCACATGCTTTCTTTGTGCAACGCAAATTATGTGATTCATCCACAACCAAGGTGGCCCATTCTTGTTCCAATATGTTCCTCCTTAAACGACGAAGCATCGTATATGATATCACCACAACCCTTGGACATTTAGGTAAACGTGCAGGATTGTCTTTGTGACCAAAAACTAGATGAAAAAGATGAATACATAAAAATCGAATGTAAGACATAAAACTAGAAAAGGGAGAAAACCTAGAAGGACAGCCAAGTTAGTCATGCTAGCTCTAAATGAATCAATTTACAGTTATAATTCCTAAACGAGGAACTCAGCAATATATTTGTTGTTTATATTCAACCCAAATATAGTTAACAACAAGGCTGTTTTCCGGCAGAACTTGACATATAAAAAAGACCCACATAACAAGGGAAATAAATTATTTTTTTAATCAGAAAGAAATCCATCAAAACAAGGGGAGAAATAGATAACATAAAGATAATAAAGAAGTGGTTTTTTTAATGACAAGAGAATCGTGTTCAATGCTTTCTTTAGGTTGAAATCAACAAATGATTAATTTTTGTACACATAAAAATGAGAAGAGGTCTATTCATGCAGCATAGAGTCTGATCAAGGGTTCAGTGTTTCATTTATAGTCCCCAGAAGCTTGCCCTTCAATACGACCATTCAAAGAGTTAAACTATCCAAATAAGGGTGAGAATGAAAGTAAACTAAACGGATAAAAAATTTGTCTAACTAAACCTGCCATCCAGGCCATAGAAAAGGTGGTATCTAAAACCATTCACTGCCATTCAAAATTTAGCATTTTCCGAAGAAACAATCAGTACAACTCATCCAAAAGTTACTCAAGAAAAAGATACTATAAGAGCTATATAGCCGTTAGACAACTGAAAAGAACTCTATATGTGGAAAAACTGAAACAAACTTCCATTAGTTCACTCCTAGAGATAAAGGACAGTGGTAAACAGTAAAGGGCATGGACTCTTCACTTTCGATGCCATACCTGTGTCGACACGACATGGGTGTAGGTGTGAGTTCGGGTCTGGATTCTGTACGGGACCCGGTCAACTAATTTTGGGTACTTTGACCTAGATCAAAGGAGAAATTCTAGACAGATATAATGATTTTTGAAATGAAAACAAAAGCTAGGGTGAAATTGAAGAAAATGTAATATCTTGTATACACAAATTTCTATGCCAATCCTTTTCCTTTTATCTCCTTCTCGGATTCTCCTCTTGATTTACATTTCTCAATCTCTAAATACCTTGTAAGTTTTTCACATAATGTCTCATAATTTAGATAATTTTTATAACTCTATTTTTAGATATATGAATTATTTTTAGTCGAATCCCTGCACCCATATCTGTACTTGGATGTCTATCCCTGAATTTTAATAGTTAGATCATGAAGTAACCCATATCGGACACATGCACCTGAGTCCGATCAACTTAGGGTCACTAAATAGACTTACATCAATTCCTTCTTCACTAGTATGTTCCCTCTAATTATCATACACCACAAAGACCTACTTTAGGATTTGTAAATCAACATACATGACAACAACTTTTATATCATTAATGACTACAACTTCTCCATGCACTCATCCCTGGTCATCACTTTTCATAGAGAGAAAAAGGGGAGATAAAGGAAGAGAATGGTTATTAAAGATGGACAATTTTGAAACAGTACCCAAATGGATATCAGAAGGTAAACAAGGAAGCCAGCGCTCCAGTTCTTCAGCCCATGAATGTCTCAAAATAGCTGGGCAAACTATGAGCATAGAACCTTCATCCATGAAAGAACTTGCAATGGTGATAGCCTGAATACAAAATTGTGAGTTAATATTAGGGGAGAAACTATTTTGCGAAATGTCAAGCTACAGAAGAAGGTATTGAATTTAGAATATGCTAGATTCAAAACAATCAGTATAAGGCAAAAATGCAAGGAGACACAAACACATTAAGACTCATACAAAAAAAGAAATAGAATTGTAGAATTAATTCAATAGATCCTCCGAAGTACAAAAGTCTACAACCAATATAGAAGATTGATTTCATCGACGACCACAACAAGAAACTTAGAACTGAGAGCTTTGGCAACCCAACTCCAATCTATGGTACCAAGCGCCATACGGAGGAATTTGCCATAGCCCATAAGTTGTCATCTTTAGTATCAGTCAAGAACATGCTTAAGTATTCCTGTAATTTCCAATATAAGAGCATTAATATTTCTTCCTTAATTTTAGCGTAACTTCTACCAAATTTATTCCTGTCAAATTTGAGCTAGCTGAGTAACGATCAAGCCAAATCAAGTATCAGAACTTGAAAAAATTAGTTTAAGATTATAGCTTTTCATCTAATAGCTGAATGGAGAAAAATCTATCCTACAATGAGTTACATATGTTAGAAGTGCACTCAAAAAAAAAAAGATCGCCCGTCTTCCTGAACAGCTAGTTACCTCGGACGTACATCGACAGTAATAGCAGGATTTCCTGTCTGCTACAGCAATATTCAGTTATCTATTTCAGCAACATTACCTGGATCGTTTTCCCTAGTCCCATCTCATCTGCAATGAGACACCGACCGCCCCTTCTCAATCCAAACCGAACACCTTCAAGCTGAAAAGGATGAAGTGTATCCAACAATCTTTTAGGAAGTTTGCTGATCAACTCATCAACCTTCTCATCAGGAAGATGCTCCGGCCTACAAGGTATCCATCGACCTGCAACGGATGAATGAGAAAGTCTCTCGACTACATTGAATGTTCCCCAAGGGATCTCTTCACATTCAATGCTTCTAGAGTTCTTTAAAGACTTCAGAACTGCTTCATAGTCTGTAACTTGATAGACACAAGCCTTTCCCCCACTAGTCGTTTGAGTGCAATGCGACAGTGCCACCTGATCAGATAAACTAACATGGTTGAGTTCCTGGATTAATATCTTGGACTGCTAAAAGATAAAGGCTTCAGACAATTTCACAGTTTTGTAACAAAGGAAACAGATTAACAGTAAAATTACTCAATCCATCAATTACTAGATCAACGACATAGAAGCTTTGGATTCAATAATGAGTTAAAGAGAATGTGCCTTTAAAAGAACGAGAGAGAAACGCATAGATTCAAAGACAAACCAACTCCCTCCTATACCCCGAAATTTGACAACACTTTCGAAGGCGAATGAGAGATGATGATGTCATGTCCTATGTCGACCTACATATGCATCGGTCGGTAGGGTGTGAAACAACGGTGAGTGGAAGTGTTAAAAGGAGACAAGGTAGACTTAAAATCACATGGAAGGAAGTTGTCTCCGAAGACCTATAGTTTCTTTGGATCAATGCATACTTAGCTAAAGATTGGCACAATGGAAGAAAAAGGTCTATATAGGTGATATCTACTAGTGGAGAATATGATCTAGTCTTATTAGAGAACTTCTAATAGTATTGTTATTATAACTATTACGTATATATATTTAACTTATTTTTCACTTTCACTGGTATAATGATAACATGAGTTAAGCTTAAAGGAGAAGTGAGGATTCATATAGCCGACCACAACTTATTTGGGACTGAGGCATAGTTGTTGGCCAATTATTTGAAGGAATAAATGAACATCTAAGCCCGCAAAAATATTAAATATTGACTTACACTAGATGTCAAATTAGGAGAAAAGATAAAGCAACTTGGCATACATCACTTAACACAAAACACATCCTATCAATTGAAATCCTTGCAACCCAACATAGGATTTCACGTGAACTATGAGCCCAGTGAAGACATAAATGTAGGCTATAACTAACATAGTATTGTGAGAAAAAATACTTACACATGAGAGACAATCTCTGAGTTTTTCCATACATTGTTGTTCACCAGGATAAGTAAATCCTTCCAGGGGCGCGGGAGTGACAGAGAATGAGTCCGGCGAGCAAATTTCAAGCCTGGCCCTAAACTTTTGTGGTGGAGGACTAGGGGTGCAGGGCATGGGAGGTGGGTTGAGGGGAGAGGGAGTTTGAGGCTTACGGAAAGAAACATTAGTGGAGTTGGCGGAGAGGGGTAAATGGGAGATCTTTCTGCATTTGAAATGCTTCCAAGAGTCTCGATTGGGTTCAGTGAGTCGGATTCTGCGCTTCGCTAAGGCGGCAAGACGATTGGCTTCGGCCCGCTTTCTTTGCTCTTCAGATATCTCTTCTTCAGCTTGTTCTTCTTCTCCCTTCTCCATTTTTCTCTCCGATTAGTGAGAGGAATTAGTGAAGAGTGTGGGGGGGTTTCCTATCGAGAGACAGTAAGATGAAAACCGCGCGGCATTCTTGTTTCTTGATTCTTTATTTCTTTTCTTTTTATAATAATTTGAACCGCGTCGCGTGGGTTTGGTCATTCAAAATTTTGATTGGAGGAATGAGGGGCAAGTGCACAAATAGCCGCTTGAAGGATCGCATTTAACGCATAGCCCAAAATAATAAAGTATTCAATAATTAACTTCCAATTTGCGAGACTAATATTGAGAATCGGGTATGAAATTATAAACTTCAAATATATGTCGTAAATTTTTCATGTGGCGCTTAATTTTGTACCACCGATTAAATCTGTACGCACTTTCTTTTTAAAAAATTTAACTAATATCTAAACTTTTAGCAACTTCAAATACATATTTGTTTCTCTTCTTCTTCACTAATGCTTTCTTCTTTCTTGTGTTTAAGGTTTCTTCTTCTTCTTAATTACAAAATTGGCTGTTAAATTTATTGTTGTGTTAACATTTGATGATGGTGAATTGTTCTTTATGACATTTGAAAGTTATGTTTCAAATGTGAGTTCATTTGAAGTAGATTTGGGTGTTGAATCGTGTGTTGGATTGTTGAAACTCGAAGAACAAGTTTATGTTTCACAACTTATGATTTTGAATCTAAAGTTGTATTGAAAAAATTGAACTACTTAAGATCTCATATTTTGAAACTTAAGTTGTCTGAAGTTGTATTGAAAAATTAAACTACTTCATATTTGAGCTTCTGAAATTGCAATTGAAATATAAAAGAATTTCGGATTCGAAATCTAAAGTTGTTTAGAATAACTTGAACTATTTAATATTTGAATTTTGAAGTTGCAATTGAAAGATAGGAGAACTTCATATCTGATTTATGTAGTTGCATTGAAGATATTGAACTACTTCAGATTCGAGTGGGTACACTCAGTGGTGGCCCCGAAACTGGGCATAGATGCAAATGCCCCATATGTGTATGAAGTTTGATTTTCCAAATCCCAACTTCGAACTTTTACATATTGGCCTAGTCGCCTAGAGGTGTATCTAGGTGAAAATAGCACGGGCTAGCTAATGTTCGGACTTGTAATTGAAAAATAGTCAGCATTTGCAAAGTCATTGAAAAATAGTCATTGTTTTGCTGAAAAACGAAAAGTTCCAGCATAGCACGCGGAAAGTTCCAGTATAATATGCTAGATTGTGGAGCTCCTGCGTACAAATTTCCAGCATATTATGTTGGAACTCCAGCACACGGAAAGTTCCGGCATAATATGTTGGATTATGGAGTTCATGCCTATAAACTTCCAGCATATTATGTTGGAACTCCACCACATTATGAAATTCTAACACATTATGTTGGAATCTCTATGAAATTCCAACACATTGTGTTGGAATCTCATGTGTAAAAAATTCGAACTCCAGCATACTATTCTTGAATTTTTCCAGATTTTAAGGGTGTTTTTGTTCATATTTTATCTTTACATGATAAAACGGCTAAATTTCAATTACTTTTGAATTTGTGGCTATTTTTCAATTACCAATTGTAAATCTGGTTAATACCGATCCCCTCCCTCCCCCCCCTCCCCGTATGTAGTAGGATTTCATAGGGCACGTGAATCCATGCTATATATATATATATATATATATATATATATATATAATGCACTCAAGCTCAAAATATCATATGATGCGATGGTTATTAGATGCACCTCTTTAACTGAGTTTGTGAGTTCAAGTTTTATATTAATCTTATTTTTTCTTTCTTTTCTATAATTGGGCGCAGCCACATGAGATGTGCTTGCCTGGTGTTACTTCTTGCACATTAATTAAGTACGTTATTATTATTATTATTATTATTATTATTATTATTATTATTTTGGTTTATTCTTTCAAAATTTTCACGCATCGTTACACCCCATGTTTTCGTACGCAAAAGTTTGTCATAAGTCAATTGATGTAAGTTCGGAAATGAGATCCTCTTTGAAAGTACATAATGTAAGTTAATCATGTTAAATTGGGGGTTACAAAAGTTTAAGATCATGAATAACAAGTACCAAGAGGGTTGGAAAGCTTAGAAGCTAAATGATTTGAAGAAAATAAGTTTCGTCGAAAGTCGACAAGTTGGAAATATAACAACATGTACTTTTGGGGTGAGACTCCGGTACTTAACATGATAAGGAGATTATGCTATGAGTAATTCTAGCCATATGATAGTCTTGGGTTACATTTTGATGTCAAGTGGATTGTGGAACAAAAGTTGGCAAAGGTCATCACAAATCACATTCATAGTATGATGAAAACTATATCAAATGTAGCTAAGCTTTTCTCCAACTATACTTGGAATTACGACATTATCAGCCTACCAAATTAAAGATCTAAGAGTCTAGTGTAAGGCCCCGTAAAATTTAACCTAAAACCCTGATTTTCATGGTGCGGAGGTAGATTTATGTGTTGATGATTAAAGAGATTCGGACTTTTTGGGTTGAATAGTGCATTGGGGAGTTGAATTTTTTTTTTAGAAGTGCAGGACGATTCTGCAGCCTATTCTGTGGTTGCAGAACTGATTTGCAGACCGCAGATTTGTCGCAGACTGAGGCAGACACTTGAGAAAATTTTTGAACCATTATGCGGTCTATTATGTGGCAGCATAATCATTTCGCGGGCACACAATCCATCACAAATTCAACATAAAAGTTTTCGGAGGGGAGTTATGCAGCCACGAAATTTGTCCGTGGACAACATACCGGTCGCAGAGTGAGACAGAAATGCCCAGTTCTGGAGGGCCATTATGCGGTCAATTTTGCGAACCGCATAAGTGTTATGTGGTCACATATGCGACCGCAGATCTGCATCGGGGCTTCATTTTTCTAATTTTTTAGACCCGGCCCTAATTCAATATATTGAAGTAAAGTGCCACTTTTGAAACAAAAATCTGATATTTCTAGAGAAAGGGAGTGCCATAGAGTGTGAGGGGAAGTTCCTAAGCTCATTGTTCATCAACTCCTACTCAAAGTTGAAGAATTCACAAGAAAAATTCACTATGTCTTCATCCTAGAGGTAAGATTCTACTCCCTAGCCCTCAATTTCGTGATTTTACTGAAAATAGGTAATGAGAAAAGCAATTATTAGGTGTGGGAGTTATCCATTATGCATGCATGTACTATCAAGGGTTAGGGGAAGAATGTTGAGCTAAATTGGATAGACTTTGGGTAGTGGAATGAAGGAATCCACCATAGGAGGACCTTGAACTCATAATACCCACTTAATGTTTGATAAAATGCTCAAATAAGCTGGAACCATGAACTCCTTCCTAATTTGTGTTCAAGTTTGCTATAACTCTAAATAGATCGAAGTTGTTAGGATTTTCGGAATTGTATAGTGAATTAAGGAAAGCTCAAAGCGAGGTATGTTGGCTAAACTCTTCTCTTAAAATTTAACCCCACAATATCCTTGTAAGTCCCGGATTGTTCATTATAAATTAATTATTCTGAATAATCCCTGTGGCGAAATATATATGTTCAATTCGTATTCCAATATTCTTGTTATGTTATATTCTATTTGAAAATGTGCTCGAAGCATGAGTTGCATATCTAAATGTTATATCTTTAAGTCGTGGTTCAAATGAAATCTATTATGTCAAATTGTGTAAGAAATCTCAATGTGCTTAACATTCTTATTTTCTCAATATGTGGACTTAAAGTCTAGAATAGAAATGCTTCGTTATTGATGATAAGTGTTGATGTTTGAAAGTGAAAGAGGTGAGCAAAGCATGAAACATGAAATACGACATACGTGCCAAAAATGATATTACATTTGGGGCTGATAGTGCCAATGAGACTAAGAAACGTGTAAAAGATGTTGAAATAAGTTATGAATCCTATTAATAACAAACACTTCGAGAGTATCGTTAGTCACCGAGGAAGGGTAGGTTGAAATAGCCTAATCCCGAAACTACACATGCCTTGGCCTAACCCCGAAACTACACATACCGGTGTAGGAATGGATTGTAATTTCCCCCCTCATTTGGGATGAGTTTGATGTGATGAAATATTCCCCTCTATTGGGATGAGATGATTTCTATAAAAGGGTGAAGTCGATCCACATGGCATTGTGGTGAGAGGACCTAGCCGGTTGGGTCGTGGTCGGACAACATGCCGCATACATGGTGGTGATTGTGCTGAAATTTGCGATCGAGATAATGATTGAAACTATGATAGTGATTGTGATTGAGGTTGATTTATTCGGTAAGACGGCCTAGACGATCGGGACATGATCGGACTCTGTGCCAAAATCACGGTGTATATCGATGCTATGATCTCCCAACCTAAGCTAATGGAAATTTACTTGACACTTATTCTGCTCCTAATTTGATGTTTTAGTATTGTATGAGGCTTCCATTGACTTATGATTGTTCTTCCTAGTGTTATCATTCGTTCTAATGAGGGCGTGTTTAGTCTTACATACTAGTACTATTCCATATATATTAACGTCCCTTTTGCCTGGGCCACTGCATCTTTAATGGATGCAGGTGGTTCCTCAGCAGGTGGTTGTGATCATTGATAGTAGCACACCCTCTTCTAAGTAGTTTTTGTGAGCCCCCTTCATTCGGGGTCGTGTATATTTTTTCCCACGTGTATTATGTTTTGAGGTATAGTAGGGGCATTGTTGCCGATATTATCATAGTATTTTGTATCCATAGAGGCTCCGTAGACACATTGTGGGTTGTATATGAGTGTTGGGAAAGTCAAAGTAACCTTGTGGTATTTGAATCACTTGTTGCACTTTAACTATGATTGTGTATGCATTTTGATACTATAAAATGAAGTGACTAATGATAATGGAATTCACATTATTCATGGAATCCACTCAATGTTTAATTAATGACATAAATATATCTTCTTTTTATTCATGGTCGAGTTGGGTAGAAGGTATTGTACAAGCTTGCTCAATCGGGGTATCTCGGTTGAGCGCCGGTCGCGCACCCCGTGGTCGGAGCGTGAAATCTAGTTTCCAACTCATTAAATCACTTGTCGATACGATATCAGAGTAGAGAGATATTTGCATTTTTGCGAGACCGCGCAAGCAGCTCCCTATGGGACCCACTTAGGTGGTTGAGATATCTTGATATATATGTGACGCCTACAATCCCGTTTTAACTCATTATTTTTCACCCTATTCAGACCCTTGACACCTAAAAACTTTCTCTCAAATTTCTCTCATGATACAAGACCCAAACCAAGGGCAAACAACACAAGTCAAGCGTCGGAAATCCCGTGGTGATAGTGAGTTTCTTGTTCTTTTTGTGGTTGTTGATTTTGGTGTGGTTACAACTCGTGCAGGGGGGTGTTTAAAGTGTTTTATATTCTATAGAATAGTCTTTCAAGGTTTTCATATCAGCCCTAGGTGATTTCAAGTCTTCCTAAGTGATTTTAATGTCGAGAAACCCGAATTGATTGCTAGTTTCGCTTCCTTGTTCTTCTGGCTGCGTTGGAAAGGATATTTCATGATGAACTAAGATCAAAGTGGAGTTTTTCAATCTGTTTAAACATAAGGAGCCCCTTACTCTACATGTATTTAAGTTTATCCAAGTTACAGCTAAATCATTGAAGCTAGAACTTGTGAGATATCGATCGAAAGGCTTGTTAGTAATGTTATTGATTGTTGTACTATTTGGGAGGTGTTCTTGCAGTGTTTTATGGCTGAAATTTTTATGGAGTAACCTGAGTATATTGTGTTGTTATTATCAACATTTTTCTGAATATAAATAAGAGGTAAAAGGTTCAAAATATAATGTGATTAGACATGAACCGATCTTACCGCTCGATGTGTCATGGTATTGGTTGTGTACCATATAGCTATTGGTTGTTGTTTGGGATATTTGGTGACTTTAGTAACTTATGGTATGTAGTGAAAACAACGGAGGTGCTATCTGTTTTCTTGTAGAATATTGGTTTTGACATATGAGAGTTACAACGCTTATGTGATGACGACGAAGTCGATTTACTTATTAGAAATGTAAGAAGATCATATTGTGCTTAGTTGACGATTGGAGAGAAGATTGCAAAGGTATGTTAAGGCACTTCCATCTTTCTTCTGGCATGACCTGAAGTGAAATGAACGTAATTGATACGCCATTTCATAATAGATCTACTCCTAGCAACTAAGATTGTCCATGTTGTTCTTTCCTTATAAAGTTTCCAAGCAAGTATGTATGATCCTTGAATCCTATTGAGGTTCATATTGATGGTATGTATGTACACAATGTTAATTTAAGGTGCGACGACCTTACGTCACTCCGAAAAGTTTTAGAACGTCGTTCCATGAGTCTAGCAAGCATTATATATGTATTTATTTTACTCTACCAAGCCTCACTATAGTCGGTCGGGTACAACACCTATTGTGAAACCGCAGATCAGTTGGATTTTACTAAGCTCCACGTGGCCAGGTACAATTTTACCGAACCTTATGATGGCTGGGTACGTTTTTATCGAGCCTATTACGGTCGGGTACTATATGATGATGACGATGATGATGCCCACATAGGCGTATATTTTAAAAAGTTTATGCGTGTGCATGTGTGTGTGTATGTGTGTATATATATGTCATGCATTTAATGTCAGTAGCTCGCAGAGGCACTCAGATGTTACATGTTGTATATTCTCTATTTTTCTTTGCATTACTATTCTTATTTATGCTTTCCTGCCTTACATAATCGGTACTTTTTTTGTATTGGCGTCCCTTTTTCCTGGGGACACTGCATTTCATACCCGCAGGTCCCGATAGACAAGTTGACAGTCTTCCTAGGACTGGGCATATATCGGGTATAACCGATAGCCCGAATCGAAAAAAAACCTATTGGGGTATCGTTATCGGGTTATTGGGTTAACAATTCAATAGCGGTTTAGTATTTTTTACTATTAGGTTATCGGTTTAGGCCTCGGTTTGCCAATTTTCTTAACGGGTTAACCGATAACCCAGTAAGATTTAATAAAATTATGATTTTACCCTTAAGTATATAAATACATCTAGGGCTTCATTCTCTATTTTTCTCCCAATTTTCCCAGCCGCATTCAAGATATCAAGTTTCATGGTTCACTCTTCAGAGTTCATCCATCAATTGATTCAATTCTTCATCGGTTCTTCAAAATTCAAAGTACAACCACATTCATATAATCTTAGCGTAAGTTTTGTTTTTCAAAACTTGAAATTTAATTACTTCTTTCTTAAGAACAAGTTTCGTTCCTTCATCAATTTCGGGTAAGTTTATGATTCTCTTCATCGCTTTACAATTCTCATTTTCCTCATTAATTTTTGGGTCACTATTTTTGGATTTCCTAAATTATTGTTTGAGGTTGTTTTGAATTTTATTCGAGATATGAACTAAAATTATGAGAAAATTCTTGTGCGTTGGTCTTTGAAGTTCTGTATTTAATTCATTTAATTAGATTTAGAGCATTTGGTTGTTTGTCGACATCTTTTGATACCTAGACAGTGGACATATTCCTTTGTTGTTTCCAAATTCAATAATTAAAGTTCAGTTCATGTGCGTTATATATTATGCTTCTTACCTCTAGATTGAGTTATCTTATCGGGTAAACCGATAACTGAACCGATAATGATCGATAACCGAACCAATAAATGATATCTTATCGGTTCGGCTATCGGTTTATCATATTTGTAAAATCGATAACCGATATGATAAACCGATAATATTCATAATTGAATCGAACCGACCGATGCCCACCCCTAAGTCTTCCTAGTAGGCTATCAGCTCAGCGGAAGGTGTTGGCGCGCTCCACTTGCTCCGGAGTTGCCTATTTGGTCAATATGCTTTTGACATATAATAATTGGTATGGTGGGGCCCTATCCCGGCCTTTATGATGTTTATATACTCTTAGAGGCTTGTAGACAGATTTCATGTATATGGATACTTGTATGGTCTTCGTGGTTTATGTTTTGAGTGTACAATTGATCATGTCGGTTATAGGCTTGTATGTCACATGTATAAGTTTGTATATCATGTTGACTCATCCTAGATCGATTATTCTATTATGTTTTATTCTGGTTATCTCATGATGGCCTTTCCGACTCATTTACTCATGATAGTACGATAAGAATGATATGTTACGTCGATAATCAATTAAGTAAGGCACCGGGTGCCCCTCACAGCCCTTCGGTTTGGGTCGTGACAAACTTTGTATCGGATAAGTTCAGTCTTAAAGAATCTACAAGCCGTATCTAGTAGAGTCTTGTTTATGGTGTGTTGCGTAACACACTTATAAGCAGGAGGCTACATGTCAGTTAGGATTGTCACTCTTTATTCTTACTCTAGATTGTGTGGTAGAGCTCAATTGTAAGAATTCAAACTCCTAAATTCTAATTTATTCGTAATACAACGATACCTACATCCAGAAAGACAATTGCTAAGAGATTGAATGTGGATGTGGAAGAGTTGAGTCAATGGAACTCGATATGCTTATGATAAGTAAATGTGAGGTCTTCAACAGATCATGTGTGTACTAAGACGTGTAAGCTTCTTGATAAGGAGTCTTATGGCATGAATATCTATCCAACCATTTGGTAAAAAGAAACGAGATAATCAGAATGTAGATACAAGTAAAAGAAGCAAGGTGGTGAAGGGTACGAGGTATCCAGTTAGTGAATATTACTAGTATTTACAATCCAGGGAGAGAAATATAAGCATTATGAGTTACTTTCAACATTAACAGAGATATATGCACTAGACAACACCCATCTCAGTTATGCCCTATGGGAGCTAACAGATATAGTTTAAGATAAGGATGGGATATCATGATCCAATAGAGGTTAGAGTAACCCAAAATGGTTGATGGATTGTTAGCATTAGCTGACATTTCCGAAGGATATTGAGAACGTGGTAATAGTTCTCCTTATGAGACACCAAGATGGTGCACTCTAAAATAGTACACTTAGATATGAATACTAAAAGGGATAAATATTTACCTTAGTATTACTCTCGTCCCTAGTAAAGAGAGAATGTTAGGCGACCCGAAGAGCTAATGAGATGGTGCAAGGGGAGCTAAAAGCGAAAGAATATTTTGTTAAAGTTTTCAGAATAAGGTGATAAACAAAAATACTAGCAGGAGAATAAGATGAGAGTAAATGAAGCATTATGAGTAAGATGTGATAAATGAGTGATAATGGTAAATCAAAATATGAAAGGATGAAAAAGTCTATAGTCAAGTGAGGGAAAATACAAGAGGTGACAGGCCTTGAGACAATAAAAAAAGTATAGGCCAAAGTCATATCCTCATTTCAAGAAATGAGTTGGTGAATCTAACATGATTACCAGAGGAAAAGTTAGACCTCCGGAGTAATAAAAATCAGTATGAGCTAGTGAACAAGATAAACTAAATATGAATTAGGGACAGAAGGATTTGATAATAGTGGGCATCATGTGAATTTCATAGATCGCGTTACTGCAATAATAAAATGGATAACAGAAGAATAACCTTTAAAGGTCATGCAGGAAGACGCTTTCCTAAAGTAAGCCATGTGAGCATAGTTAATCTTAAAAGACTCAGTGTGCCAGTTACACTAGGTGTCACCCTCATGCATAAGAAATCATGTTATCCTTGGTGCAGAAGGGTTACCGCAAGGCGAGTAAGAGTCAGTGAAGAAGTGAAAAGACGCCAAATATGAGGAGAGGGGGAAAGATAGTATGATATGATATTAAGTCAGATTATGTGGTTCAAGTAACTATGAAATAGTAAAGGAAGGATACGATAAAAAGGAAAAAGGAATGAGATTTCATTTACTCAGATCCTACAGATATGTTACGACTCCAGAACATTATGCAAGCACAACATCAGGGAGAGGCAATAAGGGTTCCTACCCAGGATGTTATTTATAAATAAGTGTGAATGAACACTTGATACATAAGGCTAGAGGTAAGTTAAGACAAAAGAAATAACCCAAGAGAGATTAGAATATACAAATATGAGAATGGACCAACAAGCAGTCTGTAGTTGATTCAGCAAGAGCCTAGTTATGGCTAGACACGAAGTCACAAATAAATCCACAGATCGTGAAAGATAAGCGTAGTGAACCCCAGCATCGGGAATTTAGTCTCGCAGATACGAGATCACAATCCTGGAGTAATATCTAGATATGAATTGGTGTAGTTAAAGGTACCATATAAGTGTTACAGAAATAAAAGAGAGTTCCACTGAGGAGGCAATGAAAAGTTTCAATTCAGAAGCAACCTTACGAGCACAAGGGCGCATATATAAGTAATTAAGAATAATTATAGGTGAGTAAGAACATCAAAAATTCCTTCGGGTATACGATGTAATAAGCTCGTAGCTTTACAGGAGTTAGAGGGTCTCCCGTAAGTATTACTACAAAAGATTAGCTGGGGAAATAAGAAAGAAGGCTTCGACCTAATCATAGTGACCTAAAGAAGAAATGATTTTGTAACAACAGTCTCACTACAACATCTTATGCACTCCATAAGAAAGTGGTACCTATCGTAATTAATAAACGGGAAGTAAAAATCAAAAGTAGTATTCGAGATCATATGGGTTACATGGAATTTCAATATGTGTGGGGACTACGATAAGCCAAGCATTCACACAACAAGTGAAAGCACGACTAGGAAAATAATTGCTTACATTTAACGACAATTGAGAAGGCACGAAAGGAAATCTATGGTGCTAGTAAATTAAAGGAAGATTGCGAGTAGTATAAATAGATATGTGTAGGTCGTAAGCTAATGTATTGTGGAGCCACAAGGGTTTACGTAGATAGGAGTAAGGATAAGAAAAGGTAAGTGAGAAGGTGATAAGAATAGGTAAGGCCTCGGGATTAAGCCCATCAAAACAAGAGAGTTGATGGTTTCCGTAAGTTATAGAAAGCTCAATATATCTTGAATGAACTCAGAGGAGTCTAAGACTAGGATCATTTAGAAGAGATGGAATGTTGTCCATGTAGTAGAATAAGAGTGTAATTGTGATTAACAAGAGGATGATGTTTAGGCCTTCAATTACGTAATGATTCAAAGAGAAGGATTTCATTGATTACACTGGATTAGAATACCACCCACAAGATGAATCATGTTGGGATGCTATGAAATATGGTTATTGAAGTATAGTATCGTCCCTAGGTAGATCGGGAAAATAACTTCAGGTGTTTCCCGATGAGACGTTAGCCCTAGTGACAATGCATTACGTAATAAGTTTCAAGTTATCAGTGATAGATTATAGATCAACATTAAGGTGAATCAACAATAAAGGGATTAAAGTTCCAATGTATGAGATGAGATTAGCATGTCATTCTTAAGATGAACAATAACTAGGAAGCATTAAAGGACTTAGATTTATACATGTAGATAAGTAGTAAGAGAGTAACCTGGAGTTGGGTAGCAAACCTTTGTATCAATAAGCCGAAGCAAGTGTTAAGGTATAGTATAACCTACCTAGATGTAGTAAAGACATAAGTATAGATAACCAAGGGTATGAAACAAGATATAACAATAGTCGTAAGTTCGACAAAGTACCTAGCGAAGAACTTCAGTACACCTATAGATGCCTAGAGGGACAGTTTGTCATAGTTATGTGTATGTTCACAAAGTGAGGCCTAAAGATTGGCTAAAAGCTGGAGAAAAAAGGAGAGAAGTGTCGTATCGGTGCGCATACAAAAAAAGAGTCGTACAAGCTGCATGACATAAGGTAGCAATAGTTACGAGATTGGAAGCATTCCGACCACAAGTCGTGGTGTGAGAAAGAGGCCTAAAGGGCGGAATGCCCCGGCGTTTGGATTTATACACAGAACTGTTGCCTAGATGGAAAGGACATTATTAAAGTATTCGTAAGAGCTATTTATGACACTGATAATCACATTAGTCAACATTCGAGGACAAATGTTACAAAGGGGGAATTATGTTACACCCATGTTTTCGTACGCAAAAGTACATCGTAAGTTAATTGATGTAAGCCTGGAAATGAGATCCTCTTCAGAATTTCATAAAGTAAGTTAATCTTGTTACAGTGGGGGTCACAAAAGTTTAAGATCAGGAATAACAAGTACCAATAGGGTTGGAAAGCTTAGAAGCTAAACGAATTGAAGAAAATAAGTTCGTCGAAATCGACAAGTTGGGAATGTAACAACATGTACTTTTGGGGTAAGACTAGGTTACTTAACATGATAAGGATGTTAAGTTATGAGTTATTCTAGTTGTATGATAGTCGTGTGTTACGTTTTGAAGTCAACTGAGTTGTGGAACAAAAGTTGGCAAAGGTCATCACAAGTCACATTCATAATGTGATGAAAATTAGGTCAAATGTAGCTAAGCTTTCCTCCAAATATACTTGGAATTACGAAATGATAAGCCTATCAAATCAAATATCTATGAGTCTAGTTCCAACTCATTAAACCGTTCATCAATAAAACATCAAAGTAGAGAGATATTTTCATTTTTGCAAGACTGCACAAGCGGCTCCCTATGGGACCCACTTAGGCGGTTGAGATATCTTGTTATATATGTGATGCCTACATCCCTATTTTAAATCATTTTTTTCATTATATTCAGACCCTAGACACCTAAAAACATTCTTTCAAATTTCTCTCATGATTCAAGACCCAAACCAATGGCAAACAATACAAATTAAGTGTCGGGAATTCCGTGGTGCTAGTGAGTTTCTTTTTCTTCTTGTGGATGCTGATTTGGTATGGTTAAAACTCGTGGGGG
>ML384447.1:0-18663 GCA_005239525.1 Nicotiana knightiana | reverse complement strand
TTTAGCCACTCATGCTAGAATCAAACAATTGCATAAGTGTTGCATAAATGGAAAATACTAGAATAAGATGAAGAAAACTGAGAAATCTTCTGCTTCCTAATGATCCCGTGTGTATCTTCTCTCCAAAAATGGCATCCTCCCCTAAAAGTTGTGTTTTTGGGTCTATTTATATGTTTGGGACAAACCCTAAACGTGTAGGAGACTTCTATTCAAACCGGAAAACACTTAAAACCTTCAAAACTCGGATTTGACCGGACCAGGGACTCCAGGCGTTAAGCCCCAAACGCACAGCTATAGCCTGGGCAGTCCTGGCGTTAGGGCTCTAACGCCCGGCTATAGCTCGGGCCACTCCTTTTCGACTCTTGAGCGTATTTTTGACGTTTATGCATCCATTTAGCTCGGCTTCCATCTCCAATTCACCTACACATGAAATAGAGTCCATTATGCACATATGACGTGTATTTTTATCACAAATGCACATAAATGTAAGGTACATAATGCTTAAAACCATGAATTCTAGCCACGCATCACATATAACCAACAAACACTAGAGTATGAGGAGAAAGAAAAATTTTAAAAAGAAAATCTTTTGTAGCTGTGGCAATATAAATAATAAGGAAATTAGAGAAAATAAAAGGACCGAATAAAATAGATGCTGATCGATAGAACATTTGATTCAACCACATCAGTCATATCCTACTTTTTTGCCTAAAAGTTCTATCATGTATAGCCTTTGAAACAACTATGAAAAAAGGTGAATAAATAATTTTTAAATTGAATATGTGTAAAATTATCAACCACAAATAGAAAAAAGGTTTCAAAAACAAGCATTCGATTTTCTAAAGTATAAAGATTTTTTTATAAGTTCCTTAGTTTCATTAAGGGTTCTGGTTGTAACTTGTTTATTATTATTTTTTGTTTAATTAGTTGTAAATCGTAAAAATGTGGTATTTTGGGGGGTGCTTTTTAGCTTTTGACCCGGCTTGTCCCATGGACAAAACTTTATGGTCAAATTTAAAAGTGTTGTCAATGGGACAAGCGAGGAGTAATACTTGTTAAACTTGAAGTTGTGTCAATGGGACAAGCGAGACAAAAATTTAAGACCATTCACTTTGAGAACTATTTGTGTACTTCACCCATTTTTATAGGAAAAAGAAGAAGAAATAGCCAAATTTACAACGGGTAATTGAAAAATATTCACAATTTCAAAAGTAATCAAAATTTAACCACTTTTTCATGTAAAAAATCTGAATAAAAACACTCTTAAAAATACAAAAAAAATCCAGCATAATATGCGGGAGTTCGAATTTCTATCATATGAGATTCCAACATAATGTGTTGGAGTTCCAACATAACATGCTGGAAGTTCATACACAAGAGCTCCAATGTCTAGCATATTATGTTGGAACTTTCCGTGTGTTGGTGTTCCAACATAATATCCTGGAAGTTTATGCGCAGGAGCTCCATAATCCAGCATATTATGCTGGAACTTTTCGTGTTTCAGCAAAATAGTGGCTATTTTTTAATGACTTTGTAAACGCTAGCTATCTTTCAATTACCTGTCCGAAAGCTGGCTAGCCCGTATTACTTTTACATTTTTATGTGATTCGTTTGTAATGTTAGGCCTTATGGGCCAACCGAGACCGACCATTGAGGTCGGTGGGATATTTGGAGATGTCTGAAATCCCCCAAATTAAATGGTCTAAAAAGGGTAGAAATGACATCAGATAACCGCTCTAAAGGGTTGTTATTTGGAAATTAGTCAGTGCGTCTTGAATTTCTATTTTTCAAGACAAAAATATCCTGAATTGTCTTAAAGTTAAGATTTTTAATTTAAAATTTTAGAACAAAATAAATACTAGCTAATCTCTAAATAGCATCTCTGAGAATGGCTATCTATGCATTTTCCCCCGAAAAAGTTCTAGTGTTAACCAAATAGCCGTTCACCTAATCTTTTAAACTAAAAATAGCCAACGAATGTATAATATATGTATAACTGTGTTTAATCAATGAATAATCTATGTACCGACTAAAAAATATAAACATTAAATCTGGCTGACCATTTGTATAATAATCCGAAAGTGTACCGAAGCAACAGGTTGGATTGGTTCATCTCAATGTATAAGCCCATTTTGACGGCTCTGTGAATTTCGGGTAAAATTAAAAAATATCTAGATTTACAAGTGGTAATTGAATAACAACCACATTTTCAAAAGTAATCGAAATTAAGCCACTTTTCATGGAAAGATAAATATGAACGAAAACACTGTTCAAAATTCGGAAAAGTATTCTAGCATAAAATACTGAAGTTTGAATTTTTTACATGTGAACTTCCAGCATAATATACTGGAGTTCACTATAATATATTGGAGTTAGCATAATATATTGGTTCAGCATAATATGTGAAAGCTCATACATAGGTGCTCCAATCTTCAGTATATTATGCTGGAACTTTTCGTGTGTTGGAGTTCTAGCATAACATGTTGAAAATTCATACACAGGTGCACCAATCTCCAGTATATTATGCTGGAACTTTCTGTGTTGCAGCAAAATGGTGGTTATTGTTCTATGACTTTGCAAACGCTGGCTATTTTTTAATTACCAGTCCGAAAACTTGCTAGCCCGTGCTATTTTCACTTGAATTCCATGCAATACCGAAAAGCATATTGTTCGCCAAACATCGTGCAATATTGAAAAACGAACAAAAATCAGCTTGTTAGAAAAAATGGAGAAGGGTCGGATATACCCATCTACTATCATCAATAGTTTAAAAAAGCCCTCCGTTATACTAGTAGGACATCCTAATCCCTGACGTTATACTATTATGTGTATAAGCCCTTAGTTTAACGGAAGTGACACGTGGCACACGTATAACTATCCGGACTGTTTTATTAGTGCTCCGACCCACACATAACCCAATCCGACCCTAACCCTCTCTCTCCATCCTTCTGATTTCCATCCTTCTGATTTCTCTTTCTTCCTCTTTGCTTTTTGCTTTCTGATTTTCACACGTTTTACAATTGCAGATTTGCGGTATGAGAACCAAATTCTGGCAAAAATGCTTTTGATTATTCAACTCATTATACTTTCATAGATTGATGAATCTGAAGAAATACATTGCTATAATTCATATTATTTACCTTTTATCAAATTTATATAATCACGATTCTTTCATTTTTTTGCTTGTTGTTTTGCTTCTTTCCTTACCTTGGTTTTCTCTGTTTTTTCTTCTTTTTATGATCTTTACCCCTCTCTTTCTTCTTCATCAAAAGCTGGTTTTGAAGTTTTATGGGGTTCAAATGGCCACTAGTTTAAAGACAACTTTATTTCTTGAAAATTACTCCAAACCCAGTTAAACAACAAGAAGTATATTTAGATAGAGAAATAGTGATACATATAGAGATATAAAGCAGTGCCGGGGTTAGATAGTCACGAGCAGGTGGGTGCGGAAATGGAGAGAATAGTTCAAAGGGAGCTACTACTACTACTGAAATGCAAAACCAGCAGCAGATGTCTTTGATGGATTTTATTTTAGATGCTTTAAGAAAATCAATGGTGTCTTGTAGTGTAAATCGACACCCTCCCACCTCCTTCGTCCAATTCCACCCAAAATCAAACATATGAAAATGTGGGACGCACACCAACCTCATCATATATAATCTGCCTGGTCTCGTTAATAGATATAGCCAGAACCAGACCAGATTCGAGAAGGAGAAGAAGACATAAAGAATTTTTTTGAGCAAATTGTAATTGAATTCGAATTGAAAAATCGATTGGAGGACTGAGTATTGTCGATAATGGCTGCATTAGCCATATACGTTCCTATGTGTTTGTGTTTATTGCTGGTCTTGCTATATGTTTGCGTGTATTGTCTTTCTATTTTTTGGCGGAATTTGGGTGAAAGAGTTCGTAGGTTGTTTTGATGAAGAAGAAAGAGAGGGGAAGGATGAAAAGAAAGTAAAAATAATAATAATTAAAAAGTGGAAACGGAAAGAGATTTTGGAGGAGAATGGGTCTGGTTAATGGGTGGGTGAGTTTGTAAATGAACCGGGTATGAAAATTGGGGGTGGGCTTTCAATGCATGTGATGCCACGTGTCCCTCCATTAAAATTAGGGGTAAATATGATTAATTGTATAACGGTAGGGTTATCTATAGACGGATACTCAAACGGAGAGTAATTTTTAACTATTTCTGATAGTACATGAATATATTTGACCCTTTTTCGTAGAAAAAATAAATGCGGGGCGAGAATAACATTAGCGTACCTGTCAACGCAACAGAAGAATCGTTAAACTCACCACCGAAACAATTTCCCCAAATCGAACTTTGAATCACTAGGAAACAAAGTGTATTCCCACAAACCAAATGCCTCTTTTCTGTGTGTGTATTTTTATTTGGAGAAGAAAGAAGAAGAGAAGTTCCTTCCAGAAGGAGAGTACGTACTTCTTGGGCAAATTGAGAAAATTGGTTTATCACAGATTTTTCCCACACCTCTGTACATTAATTCCTCCCTACTAATAGTGGTTATATTGGTTTAAACTACCCCACTACTAATAGTGGTTGTATTTGTTTGAACTGCTAGGGTAACTTCCTTTTAACCTTCCAATCTTATCCTCTTTCTAAACGGATCGGATCAATCCACATGGGCGACCCGTAACTTAAAATCCAATATCCTACATCTCCCACTTCGCACATGGTGGACTAGATCCAAGCTAGTACCATGGCAATAACACACGTAATTCATACTAGCAAATAGTTCGTGCGACCTGCGAGCATTAAGAGCTATAATATTCTTAAACCCTTTAAGGTTTCTTAACAGATCAATGTAATAAACCAATCACATGCGGAAAGGATTTACTACTAACATGAGGATCTTATTACTCGCTATATCCTAGACATCACCTGCTACTCCAGTAGCTAGTTATTTAATCCCTCATCCTTGAAAGAGGTGAACTCGAGTTCATGTTTAACTTTGTACTCATAATTACATTTGATACCCTCATGGTAAGTGTAATGGTCGACCTATGAATACAAGTTAAATTACAAAAAAAATATTTATTTGTCTTCCCTTTCTACTCAAATCTTTCCATTCCAAATCAACTGCTTTCCTAGACATACATTG
This sequence comes from Nicotiana knightiana, assembly GCA_005239525.1. Taxonomy (NCBI): domain Eukaryota; kingdom Viridiplantae; phylum Streptophyta; class Magnoliopsida; order Solanales; family Solanaceae; genus Nicotiana; species Nicotiana knightiana. Next base: position 13,540 of record ML384447.1, on the reverse strand, counting down.
CATTGCCGAATCACTCATGGCTATTAGTAACATGCTAAAGTAGCAACACTGATTGGCATTTCAAGAAACAATAAAAGGTCAAAGGGTATTCCAATAAAAGTTAATGTAACTTCTTTGGGATCTCACACAATGAAGAAGCAGGGATTCATTCTTCCATTATCCCATAGTCGATAACACACGTGGTATGAAACACATGTTACTGTGTTCTCACCTTATATTGGCGCGTGTGTCTTATTCTTTTAATCATTCAACACCGTACAAATCTTGGTCTAGACACCTCCAAATGTCTAACCCGAGTTTCTCACATCAATAATCCTCAAACCATCTTCTTAGAGAAACTTGCATATGGCTTACAAAACAAGTCATAATCGTATCGTGAAATTCGTAAGTCTAATTAGTTGTCAAGACCGACCTCTACAAGTAAATATAACCTCACATTATCCAAGGTTCTATAAGGTCTCATCTCTTCACGATTCTTAACATAAGAGGCGATTGCTCGTGTGAGAGAGCCAATCTCGCGACTTGTTCGACACACTTTATCAACAAAACATTCATCACATGTGTACGAGATATAAACATAAATTCAAGAGTCAAATTTTGATGAGAATATGATAATACTAAAGTCATTTTACAATACATAAATATATTCATAACCTTAGCAAACCTAGAGCCATAACATGTTTCTCAAACATGTCTCTAAATATCACCTTTGTAAAAGGATCAACTATCATGTTTTGCGTAGGAATGTATTGTAAATTTATCTCTCCACTTTCTACCATGTCTCTTACAAAGTTATACTTGATGTCATTGTGTTTGGTATTGCTGTGATACTTAGGATCTTTTATATATGCAATAGCCGCTTGACTATCACAATATAGAGTCATGGGATCCTGAGAGTTCTTTGTAATATACAAATGCTCAATGAATCTCTTCAATCAAAAAACTTCTTGTACTACGGATGCACAAGCCACGAACTCAGCTTCCATCGTTGAAAGGGTTGTACAGGGTTGTTTCTTACTTTTCCATGATATAACACCACTATTAAATAAGAAGGCATAACCGGATGTTGATTTTCAATCATTCTGATCACCAGCCCAATCAACATCTGTATATCCTCTCAAGTATAAATCATTTCCACTATAACATAGTGAATAATCTGCAGTTCCCTTTAGGTATCTGAAAATTATCTTCACAACTTTCCAATGATCTCTTCTAGAATTGGATTGATACCTGGTAACCAGACCTATGACATAACAAATGTCTGGACGAGTATCATCACAACGTACATCAAGCTCCCGACAACACTTGAATATGGAACTCGAGACATGTCTTCATTTTCATTTTCATTTTCAATCTTGGGACACATTTCAAGGCTTAAAGATTCACCTCTCGCTATAGGAGTATCCATGGATTTGCAACTATTCATGCAAAAATGCTCCAAAATTTTCTCTATATAAGTTTCTTAAGATAGACTCAACAACTTTTTGGAACGGTCTCTTTGGATATTAACTCTAAAGATATAGTCTACCTCGCCCATATCTTTCATATCAAATGACTTTGAAAACCATGACTTGATAGTTTTCAAATACTCCAAATTGTTTCCGGCCAATAAAATCGTGCACATAAAGAGAAAGAATTACAAACATCCCGTTGGACTTATTCACATAAATGCAATGGTATTCATTGATCATGGTGAAATTATATGAGCTCACCTCCTTGTGAAATCTCAAATACCATTGCCTTGAAGATTGCTTCAGGCCATAAATAGATCTTTTCCATTTACAGACCTTCTTTTCTTGGCCTTTAACGATGAAGCCTACATGTTGTTCCATGTAGATTTCTTCGTTTAGTTCTCCATTGAGAAAAGCTGTCTTCACGTCCATTTGATGTAATTCTAAATCCAAACGTGCAACAATAGCCAAAAGTAAGCGAATTGAGGTAAACTTCACAACTGGTGAAAATGTTTCCTCATAATCTATTCCAGCTTCTTGAGTAAAGCCTTTTTCCACCAATCGTGCCTTGTATCTTTCTATTGACCCATCCGCTTTGCGTTTAACTTTAAGAACCCATTTTTCCTAATGTCTCTACGCCCAGGCGGAAGGTCAACTATATCCCAGACTTTGTTGGTTTTCATGGATTCTAATTCTTCTTTCATTACTTTCATCCAGTCATCTTTTCTAGGGCTCGATAAAGTCTTAGTTGTCACACCTCATTTTTCACCGGTGAGGGTAATAAGGGAGTTTTTCCAATTAAAGTTATATTATTCGGTTTTGGGACTTATTATTATTTTAGAGTCGCCACCCGGATTTTTGACGATGTTCCGAGACACCGTTTTGTTTTAAAATCCCAAACCGAGTAAATTTTGACTCTGTTTTGATTTGTCTGCGACCAGAAATCCGAGTAAGGAATTTTGTTAACCCGGGAGAAGGTGTTAGTCACTCCCGAATTCCGTGGTTCTAGCACGGTTGCTTAACTATTAATATTTGGCCTAATTATCTAATTATTTACATATTTTAAACCTATTGTGCTTTTTAGCCTTTTTTTCACTTTTAAAAAAACGCTTTTAATACTTATGGATTTATCTTGAAACAAGTCACGATGGCGTGCACTCGTTTGTTTTTGGACATATTACAATTACACCACATAAAATGCACCCGCAATTGCAACACGTGATTTTAATATAATTTGAAGTTGAAGACATGGACATGAGTTGTCACACCCGAGTGTAGATTACGTAGTCAAGACTATGATCGTGACGGTTTTATGGTGCCTATTTGAGGCGATGTTTGATTATTCACCAAGTTCTATAATTTCGAACTAAAAGAGGTATTTTTCAACCTAGAGGATATGTAGAAGGTTGTCTAAGATTAAGTTCACTAATCTAAAGACGAATGTTTGGGCTATGGCCATATTTTAGCCCAATTTAATCATTTAACCCTTTGGCCAATCCTAATTGTGGCTAGTTATAAAAGAGATAAAGCTATATAATTCTATAAAGGAAACATGCCAACACATGGAGTTTTACAAGAGATTCAACAAATTACTAAGTTACAAGTTATACATTTTAAAAAGGTCAAGTGCACACCTTTAGCTATAGTCGAATATTGAATTAACGATTTTCATCGACTTCAGGTGGACTAGATACATGCCTTCATATGTATTGAGTCTTGTTCGATAGCGTTTATACATTTATTGTTGTGAATTCAGAAAGTTTGAAAGATATGAGATGAATCGAAAGAGTTTTGGATCGCATATTCCTGTTTTGTATATTTTTCGAAAGTCATAGAATCTGGAACGATTATTTTCCAGAATCTTAGTAAATGTTTACAAGGAGACTGATCTGAATACAAACTCATACGAAATGCCTTTAAATAGCAAAATATATATTTCTATATTTCGAAATTCAGTAGAGGTAAATTAAACAATTTTAAGATAGATCACAGGGCAGTTTTTGAGCAAAAGAGAACTGTATTGGGCCATTTTCAGTAGATTGGATCAGCTTTGAGAGAATTTCATACTAGTAAGAAACATGGAAATAAAGCTAAATGCTAATTTAGAATGTCCAGTCCATATTTATAAACCTTAAAGTTTGTAGAGACAATTACATGGATATTTATTATGAAATACAATTTCCTAAAAAAAAAAAACTAAATAAATAAATAAACTGTCAGCTGCTGCTCCTGTGCAAGCTAGCAGCACTTCATAACCCCAAACCTGTATTTTCATAAACTTTCTCCAAAAAAAGTGAGTAGAATATTTATGCATTTTTTTGTGTGGAGAGAATCTGACCATTAGGAGGTCAGACCTGTTCCCTTAATGCAACTCAATTAGGAAACTAAACCACATTTTTAAAATAAACTTCAAAGAGTTCACACATATAAGGAAAGATTCAATATCATTTACCAACATTTTTGACACAAGATTTATCTATTTTATTAAGCTAACAAAAGAGAAAATTGCCTAAAACATCAAGAACACCAACTAGCATTCGCAACACCACATCCTCAGATTTGCATATAAACAAAAAGGAAACTCAAACACAAAACAACAGATTTACATAATAACATAGAACAAAAGGTCATATTTGAAATTTCATTTATAATAAGGTGTTACATACCTCAAAAATGAAAAGGAAATAGCAGGGAGAGATCTGGACCAAATAAAGGTCCGGAAACTGGAAATTCAAAGCTCAGCAAACAACACACCAACCAGCCACAAACCAAAGTAAGAAACCCAGTAAAAAACAACAACTTGAATACCCAAAAACTCGAGTAAAAATCAGGAATGAAACCTAGTTCTTCAAAGGAAGGAATCACAACTACAAGAAAGACCAAGTTCTAAACTACTATTTGCACTCATTCTGTTGTGCATTTGTTTCTATATCTTTTTTCTTTTAAGGTAATGAATAATTTCAGGCCTTAAAGTGGGTAAAAATCTGTTTTCCAGAGGTGAAAAGGTTTCTAGTGTGTGTAACAATTTTTTGGTAAAATTTGTGCAGAGAGCTTTCTCAAAGATATGTGTATTCCAGATCTATCAGTAGTCAAAAAAGTGTATTTTTTCAGTAATCCAAAAGTGTGTTTATAGGTAAAAAGTGTGTGTATATATAGAGGTTTTAGGATAGGATATTCTCAGCATATTTTTTATTCAATAAGCTGAAAATAGTACAAATGCAGCTGTCAACCCTATCCTTTTGGGACAACTGCACCTATTCTAGAAAATTTTAGCCCTTGAAATTACCTTTTTAACCCTAAAAAATCTGATTTCCTTATTCTAGAAGGTTCTTTGGTTGTTACACCCAAGATTCCTTTAGCTAAAAATCCTATACTACCCCTTAAAGTCTCTAGAATTACCCTTAGGTTGACTAGGGTTAAGCTGATTGGGGTTAACTGTTAACCTGGGTTAGTTACCCTTAATTAGTCATTTAGTTAATCAAACCTAATTAATCTTACCTAGGATTAGATGGTTGATTAGGTCCTTAACCGACTTCAAATCATTTAGGATTTTGGTTGATTAATGAGAATTAACTAAGTTGTTAGACTTAGTCAGTTTCCTTGTATTAAAGTCTGTTTAAGTTTCACTTGAGCCTAGGGGGAATTAGTTTGTTTAAGTTACTTGAATATGCCAATCTAACCTAAGAGTTGAAATTTAACCTATGATTAATTGGAAGTTAACATCTAATTGAGACTAATAACATAGGCAGCAAAATCAAGGCTAAATTAAACGACGACCTCAAACAAAACACGAGAAAAGAACTAATAGAGGTTGTTTTACTTACAAGCATTTCAACATATGAATTCAAGGATTTAATCAATCAGTTGTTCATGCTCGTTTTTTGACAGAATTCACCAACATAAAGATGTCTGGAAATTAGCAGAGAAAGGAAACTAAACAAAAAACCTAATGCTAATCTTGGTTATACAAATTACTAAACGTGAACAGTTAAATCATACAAAATAGTGATAAAAACCTAATCTAAATGCATTTGGGACTTTAAACTAAAAAAGAAAACATGAACAGGTAAAAGAAAACAAAAATCAGAAATAGTGATGTAATAAAGGAAAACAGTGAGTAAACTACGGCCTATTCATGCTATCGATCAAGAAACACATAGAAAGGAAGTGGGGGATACTCGTTTGAGGGGTTTGGACGAACTACGACGACTTGCCGGAGTTTGGCCGGACTCCAGCGACCTCCAAAAGTGACCCTTACTCACATGAATCGACGACTCTCGTCGATAACCATTGACTCATGCAAGTTTGAGTCACAGAGTCTCTTGGGATCATCTTCAGCCTGCCCTAGGGTTTCGACAGTTTCCTAGATCCGGAATTACTCACAAACGGATGATTGTTTGGGGAAATCAATATTGAGAAAGGGGTTACGGGGGAGATGAGGGTTGTCTGGTGAGAAGTTGGGGTGGTTTGGAGGTGGTCCGGTGGCCGGAAGGCGGCGGAACCTGGTGAGGCGACTAGGGTTTGCGAAGGGTTAGAGAGACAGATGAGAGAGATGGTCTGTGGGTGTTTGGGAGGTGAGTTCTGAGGGGGGTGAGGGCGTGTTAGGACAGATTTATAGTGTAGGGGTTCTTAGTTCCGGACCGTTGGATCAATAAGATCCAACGGCTAGGGGGCTTGAGGGATGAAACGGGGTCGTTTGGGTAGTGTAGGGGCAGGCCGGGTAAATGAGGCTATTGGGCTGGGCAGGTGAGTTATTTTTTGGACCTGGGCACGTTAGCCCAGGTCCGATTTTGAGCCTATGTTGAATTAATTCACCTAACAACAAAATGTAGTGATTAACTCTAACTTAGTTTTGTCTAATTATTAATTGATAAATTAATTAAGAGTAAAATAATTAATTAACACTCATATTATTTAAAGAATAAATTTTCACACTTGAATTAAGGAATTAACCATTAAATCTACCTTATGTCAAATGATCGTATTTTGTTATTAATCAATTCAATTAATTATCTATTCGTAATTCCTTGATGATAATGATGCACTTAATTATGCAACTTTAAATAATTTTAAAAAGACGAATTATGAATATGCAAATACAAAACAATTCACAATTAATCTCTAAAAATTCAACAAAAATCCATAAGATTAATTTACTTGTCTAATTTTGTAGGAGTATTTAGTAGGTTAAAAATTATATGCTCACATCAGTCACAGACTTTGGCTCATCCATTTCTGTGGGAGATACTAAGAAAACATAATCTTCAATGTTATAAGTACATTTGGGTATATTTTTCCTGGCACTCTTTCGTAGTTGAAATTCAGGTTTGTTAGAAGGATTTTGAGATTGAGAGTTCCCACTCCCACTCGGATCAAGAATAAGTTCTTGATCAATTTGATTATTAACTGTGTCAGAAGACAGTTGCTGACTGTATGAGTTCAATATTTCATAAAGAAGCTCTCCATTCTTTACCTCACACTTCTTTGGAAAATCATTTTCCAAAAATGTGACAACTCGCGATTCAATCTCAGTAACACTTCCATCCTCTAATTCACCAATGAACACATACCTTTTGGAGTGTTCTGAATATCTTATAAAGATACATTTCTTGCCTTTTGGACCTAATTTACCAAACTTGCTAAAAGAATCTTTTACATATGCAGCACAACCCCAAGGTCGTAAATCCTTAAAGTTTGGTTTATGACCAGTCCAAAGCTCATAAGGAGTGGAAGAAACTAATTTAGAAGGCACTTTGTTCAATATGTAGGTTGCAGTCAATAACGCGTCTCCCCAAACGGAGATAGATAATTTACCTGCGCATCATGGACCTTATCATGTCCAGTAGTGCTCTTGTCACGACCCTAAAGCCTATTAAAGGTCGTGATGGCGCCAGACACTACTGTCAGGCTAGCTAACACTAAAAGTTGATTAAATCTCTTGTTTTAGTATTTTGAAACCATCTCCTTTCATTACATTAAAAGATGAATAGTGAACTTTACTGAGTAAATAACAATGTCTTAACAAATTCAAATAATAATTAAATCCCAAAGTCATCCCAGAACCCGGTGTCATAAGTGCATGAGCAATTTCTAGGAAACAAACGAGATACAATAACTGTCGAGAATACAAATGGGATAGTAAAGAAAGTACAACACAATGCGGCTCTGCTGGCTACGGGTCGTCTCGAGAGGTTGCAGCTCACCTAAGTCCCCATATCAACCATGCCACTGCGTCAAGCTAGGCCACTAGATATACTTGTTCCTGTGCAACAAAAATACACAACAAGTGTAGTATGAGTGCGAAAACAACGTGTACTCAGTAAGTATCCCGCCTAACCTCGAAGAGGGAGTGACGAGAGGTCGACTTTTACACTTACTAGAGGTCAAATTAACATAATCAAGTGTGAAGCTAAACATGGATGTCATAATTAATTAACAAATAACGACAGGAAGGAACAACTTCTTTCATAATTATAAATTTTAGTCTTCGTCATTTCAGTTGACGACTTATATTTCCAGGCCATTAAACAGTTCAAATTATAAAAAGTAACCAACAAATATCATGCGCAAGTAATGCCGAGTTCGTATGACCCGGTCCAACATAAATGTAAATTGTGCACTGCCGAAGGGTCGAACGGCGCGAACCATAGATGCATATATTACCCCGCTCGCGAATCATACGTGCTACGCAGTCAATTATAAATAATAGAGTTACCTTGATCGCGAATCATACGTGTGATGCAGCCACTCATAGATACACACATTCAAACAGTCAATCCATAATTTATCAGGAAACACTTATCCAAGGGAAACTCAATTCTCTTTTCACGATTCAGAAAAAAAATAAAGTTTAACTTATTTAGAAATTCATTCACTAATTTGATGTGACTTAAGAAATTTAAATTGTCAATAAGGTTACAAATAATTTAAGTATAGCATGCTTTCGGGTCCTAGACTACCCGTACTTAAGTACAATAGTAGCTACGCACGGACTCTCTCGTCACCTCGTGCGTACGTAGCCCCCACAAATAGTAGCACATAATCAATTATTTCACATATGGGAACAATTCTCTTTTACAAGGTTAGAAAGGAAACTTACCTTGCTCTGAAGTTTCATAACCGGCTCCCAAGCCCTTCAAACAACTCAAATCAATGCCCCACGCCCCAAAACTAATCAAATGTTACATAAACCAATCAATCTATGCTCAAAAGTTCATAATTCCACCATTTGAGTGATTACCCAAACTAATTTGCAAGATTCCTAGAATTCACCCCGGGCCCACATGCCCGGATTCAGAAATTTTTTGAAGAAAATCATTACCCATAACCTTAGGATCAAGAATATGTGATTTTTACTAGATTCCATAACAAATTTCGTGGTAAAACCCCATTTTTATTAAAACCCTAGTTTTTTAATCTAAAACCTTGAATTTAACTAATCTTTGCATGTTAATCTACCTATAATCTATATATTTAAATCATTTTGTATATAAATTACTTACCTCAAAGTTCTAGGTGAAAGCCCCCTTCCAAAAGCTCTGAAAGTTGCCTAAATGTAGAAGTAGAATGAAACAAATGGCCTAAGTCATGTTTTTAAAAACTATGCCGAGGCCTCTGATGTCGCATTTGCGACACCTTGATCACGAATGTGAAGACCACAAATGCGACAATCATTGCAAATGCGAACCTGGGCTCCCTCTGCATTGGTCGCAAATGCGACAATTGGGTCGCAAATGCGGTCTCTACTGGGTTTGCGAATGCGAACAAAATGTCGTAAATGCGACTGCTGCCCAGCTCAGGCTTCTTCGATTTTGCGAAGCCTTCATCGCAAATGCGATGTTCGCAAATGCGAACAAATCCTCGCATTTGCGAGACCTACAACAGCAACCCAAAACACCAGAAAAACTAGAGTGTTTCCACTCCTAACGCACGTCCGAAACTCACCCGAGCCCTTGGGGCTCCACTTCGAATACTCACACAAGTCTAAAAATATAATACGAACTAGCTCGAGGCCTCAAATCACATCAATCAACGCTAAAATCAAGAATCACACCCCAATTCAAACTTCTTCATTCGATGCAGAAACCTATCAAATCACGTCCAATTGACCTCAAATTTTGCACACATATCACATTTGACATTACGGACCTACTCCAACTTCCATAATCAGAATCCGACCCCGATATCGAAAAGTCCACTTACAGTCAAACTTCTCAAAATCTTCATATTTCTAACTTTAGCCAAATAACTCCAAAATGACCGACGGACCTCCGAATTTACTTATGATTGTGCTCCTAACATCAGAATAACCATACGGAGATATTCCCAGACTCAGAATCCCAAACGAACATCGATAACACTTAAATACACTTAATTCAAATTTATGAAATTCTTCTAAAATGCTAACTTCCACAATATATGCCGAAACTCTCCCGGGTAATCCAAAACCCGATCCGAACATATGCCCAAGTTTGAAATCATCATACGAACCTGCTGGAACCTTCAAACCCCGATTCATAGGTCGTTTAATCAATAATCCAATCTTAGTTAATTCCTCCAACTTAAAGCTTCCGAAACGAGAATTCTCTTTACGAATCAATTCCAAACTTCCGAAATTAAATTTCGGCCATGTGTACAAGTCATAATACCTGAAGTGAAGCTTCTCATGGCCTCAAACTGCTGAACGACGCGCTAGAGTTCAAAATGACCGGTCGGGTCGTTACATTCTCTCCCACTTAATCTTGCGTTCGTCCTTGAACGTGTTGTGAACTGCACTGAATTTGTCCGAAATCGCTGTTTAACACCTCGTGCACCTACTCGTGCTACCACAACTCAGTTGAGCACAATAGCTCTATCAGATCTAAGATGTACTCTTTTATCCAAACAATAAGCTCAGAACCCAATTCCAACACCCTAAATTCTCTGGCAGGCCTGTTTCCTATATATAAACACCGAATCAACCACTACACACTACAACAATTATGGTCTAACACCACACTAGTTTTAAACAACGCCTAAAAAGTGTACCCAAAAATATATTTAGGCACACTTTCAAGGAGTGGCCTTTATATAGAGCTTTTGGCTACAGAAAATTTGGCCACGCTTGTAAAATGTGCTCTTTATTTTATTAGGACACACTTATTAAACGTTTCTAAATCATAAAATAATTGGAAACATTTACTTGAATTTATGGCACTTTTTCTAAGCGTGCTCTTTTTATAATTCGAAAAGCAACACTTTATAAGTGTGCTCTAAAAGTCCAATAAAATATTTGGCTAAAATGTAATGTTCCCTCCAACAAAATATAATGTTCCCTCCGATATTACTCTTAGTGAAATATTATTTTTTTAATTTCAAAAGGGCAAAATATCTCTCTTCTCCCTAAAATCTACGTGGATACATTAGTTTCGAGTTTTTGGCTTCTGTACCTCTGACGAATCTCCGATCGAAAGAGTTTTTGCACCTTCTTAGGTACTGTTTCTGCACCTTCTCACCCTCCTTTGGGTAGTGTTTTTGTTTTCAAACACATTGAAGAAATTATTAAAGCTAGAGAACTGGAATTCTTCCAATCTCACGTTGGTGCTCTTCTATTTCAATATTTTACCATCTTATAGTCTTTAATTTTGTAGTTTTCTGTCTAACTTGATACTTATTCCAGAAAATAATGAACTATAAATTATTTATTCCTCTTCTAGTCTCCAAGATTAGTAATTTATTTTAAAACCCTAGAAGATTTGTGAGCCTAATTCTACTAATCGGCTTTATTATCTTTTGATTGTCCTATTCCTGTTGATCAGTGTGATGGCACATAACTGATTGAAGTCTGACATAGTCTTGGTTTTAATTTTTTAGAATGTATGATAATTAGTTTCAACAATAATATAAGGACAAACAGAGCTAGCAGAAAAGGGTTGGGGAACTGGGAGTAGGTTGTATTACATGTTAAAATATGTGTACCTCTTTTTTCTGGATAACTAAATTACTCAAGTAGGAGATTTGACATGTGGAGAAGTTAAGTAGAATTGTATGCTGATGCAAACTTTGACGGTATCTTACAAAGGAAAAGAACCAGTGGAATTAACTTTTAACCATGATGCCGTTCTTGAACAAATAAAAAATCAACAGAAACTCATGTGTAATTGATTAGACAAAGATATACTGTGAAGAGTACAAGGAGGAAAATTAATTTGTAAAGTTTGACAGTGAAATGCTTGAACATTATTGTAGATATGATATAACTATAAGTTGTATATATTCTTCTAGTAGCTGCTCGCAATAGGTGCTTTCTTCTTTGAATACAAGTATCTATGGCTTCAGGGTACTCATAAATTTCATATTTTTCTTGTTCTGCACCTTCGCATTAAAGTCATTTTCTTTCTTGTGTATGCAAAAATTTCATATTTTTCTTGTTTCTTCGTATAGAAAGGTTCTAAGTTGATTCTTTTTAGTAGTATCATGAATGATTTTTCTGATGTACCCTCTTTTAGTAATTATTTCCCTTTCTGTTCCTTTTCATGTCAAATTTTTAAATGTACAAATACCCAAGTTGCAATAGTAATTCATATTGCAAGCTAAGATCTTGTCTTCTTAGATTCTTTAGATGTTCTTCAATTTAGGTATGTGTAGATACCTTTTTTTTGGTTGCAAATTGACATGGTCAACAATATATCTTTTTTTATTGCTTTAATTTCCTTCAATTATGTGCGACTCGATTGATTTTAAGCTTTCCATGTCTACTGGTATGGCGGCTATATTCAAGCTTAGAACCTGTTCCATTTCGATATTATGTAATATCTTATTTTTTTGTGATTGATTTATAAAACATATGTATGTCTCGCTGGGAAACTTAAGATTTTATTGTGAAAAGGTTAACATTAGTTCATATGAATAAAAAGTACATTGAATAAGAGTTAGCGTTGTGTTTAAGTAATTTGGTAAAACTTACATTCTGAATTCTAATTTGGAGTATGCATGATCTAGGATACATATGTGGGTTGTGTTAGCGTTGTGTTTTTCACAACCAACCCAATGAAAACCAACCTTTTGATGGGTGAGTTTGTTTGTTCCTGAATAATATCCTTATTTCTGGTAGATGGTATATTTTCCTTCCTTAACCCTAGCAATTTGCTTGATAGTTATTAGATGCAGAATGGTTGATATTCTTAGGGTGCAGAATTCCCCATTTGTTTGAGATGAGTTTTCAACCATATGCACTTGAAAAGTAAGTCTAGATTTAAAGACTTGAAGCTACATCACTTTGGCTCTAGGAGACGTTCCAACAACATGGTAAATTTACTTCTCTGTTTGACCAATATCATAAAGGATTCTGGTGCATGAATTTTCTTCTTCTTTTAGACAGCTTTTACAGGATTCTTCTTCTTTAAAAAAAAAATTCGTTAAAACCGTCCAAACGCAAAGCCTAACGATTAAACACCATTTTAGTTCATATCAAGTTCTGAAACAAATTGATCTGACATGAACATTGATATCCACTTGGAAGAAAACTCAATTTCAGTTTGAAGTATTGGACACTGGTTTAGATAGAGTAGCAACTTTTAAGGAAACTCATTATGCATATGTATCCCTATCCCACTCTTGTTTATTATACTCTTTAGAAATATAGAATTTACGTGGCCGGACATCTTTTTATACAGAAAATGAATGGAAGATGTACTTCAACAGTAATTTTCAATCTTTGTTTAACTTCAATGAAGAACACTTAACGCATGTGGACTTCCTGTAGCTATTTGGAAAAATAGTTTATGGATGTATGTGCATGTGAGAAATATGAGTAGCATTTGGTTTGGACTTCTTCGTGAATGTAATATGAAGAGCATAACAAGTTTTTAGTACTTGAATGCTCTGATGACTAATTATTTCTTATTTCTAAAACTGTAGTTGTTTTGTTGTTATGTAACTTACTATTGTTGATTTTCAAGTGTTAAATATATCGCCGTTTTTGCTTCTCTTTCAGTTGTATATTTTTTTGTGTTTGACATTGTTATGCTATAGCAGTGAAATAAAATCTCATTTGTTCTTAGTAAAATATAACCAGTGTATGTATATATATATATATATATATATATATA